>LPNX010050072.1:274063-325960 GCA_001517045.1 Pseudotsuga menziesii
TAGGTTTCACTTACAACCTTCTAGTTTTTGTAGGGTTCCTGCTTCCTACATACACTTTAGAGTGTTCGAATATCACATTAGTGAATGAGACTCGTTGAATCTCATTTGTGAGGGCTTGTCCAGAGTCCGTCGTTGTGCATGCATGAGGGTAGGGGTAAGAGTGATGGCGTGCATTGGTCACATTCACACCAGACTAACATCCATGAGAGGGTAGATGTTAAGGGAGACAGTGTGCATTGGTCACAACTACTCCAGCAACAGAGCCTGATTTGGTTGCACATCCAAAGGCACTCAGAATCCCAAGAAAGTTCCCAATGGGTCATTTGCATCCAACTTTGTTAGCAAAAACATGAAACAAAAATGGAAATAAGGACAAAATAAGAAATGGGGTAGAGAGTTTTGGGGTATCATCAAGGGGAATGAAAATGAAAACAAAAATGGAACGAGAATCAGTTTTGTTGGTCATGGACAGTCAGAACAGGCAGAGTGAGTGAAATCATAAGAGAAAATACTATGCCAATAACAAATATGTTAGAGGCTAATATGGGTGCATGCTTGAACCCACAATAAAAGTTAGTTTTCAGGAAATAACAACATAGATTTTTTCAAAAATTCATATGACAATACAACACCTTAAAAATAGGAAAACTCAAAACACATGCAGAAGAAGAAGAAAATGTTCCACTGAAGCCCTTTTCCCTTTGCCCGTTGCACTAATATGGGTGTATGCTTGAACCCACAATAAAAGTTAGTTTTCAGGAAATAACAACATAGATTTTTTCAAAAATTCATATGACAATACAACACCTTAAAAATAGGAAACCTCAAAACACATGCAGAAGAAGAAGAAGAAAATGTTCCACTGAAGCCCTTTTCCCTTTGCCCGCTGCACCTTGAGGCCTCCAGATTTGGTGACAGTCCTTTCTCCTGCAACGCAAGAATCCCCAGATGTTATCATATACTAGCATATAATTTCATTGAAAAATAAAAAGAGATTTCATGGTTATTATTATCTTGGGTATTCGTTCGGTTTCCTTACCTTTGTTCTTCTCCCAGTTCTCGGTTTCCTTACCTTTGTTCTTCTCCCAGTTCTCATCCCGGAGAAAAGTGAGATATTTCCTTCTCATCGCCATTTACTATGAATCAAGAGATTCTGAAGTGATTTTCTGGTGAATGAGGTTGCTTGAATCAAATATTACTCTGAATATGCATGAATTTTTCCTTTAGCTGTAGAACGCGAGAAGCCAGAAGGAAACCATGAATATCATGGATTTTTCCTTTAGTTGCAGAACGCTAGAAGTGAGTAGGAAAAGTGGGAGAAGGGACTTTTGAAACATATTTTTGGTTTTTCATACAATTGTTGTTTGTAGTTGTTCATTATGCCATATTAAAAATTGTAATTTTATGCATCCACCTTCATCATAACATCTTCTAGTCTTGAAGCAAATTTATTGAATCAACCTTTGTTTTCATATGCAATTTTATTTGCCTATGGATTCTTCAAAAGTTCATGGTTTATTTGTGCACATCATAGTAACCAGCAATGCAACATTCATCAAAATTTGCTTTCATGGTGATGTAGTTCTTATAAGTTTCACATGATCCTTTTGTGCAACTTCTTATTATATCCATCTTTGATTCGTCACTCTTACAATGCATTATAATTCTACACCATAATATTGATCTCTCTTCATGTACCAGTTTGGTTTCTTCAATGGTTTCATTCATCTTTTTGTCTACTTTAGAATCCACTTTTATGTATTTTCTTCTTCAACACAATTTGGTTCAATGATTACATGTGTTATTTCATTGTCAAAGCTATTATGTTTAGTCATTGTTGAACTTCTAGATCTGAAACACGATAAGAGTGCAAAGTAAAAAATAAACATGTGGCCTCTCCTTTCACTAGGATTTGGTTAGGAAGTTATAAATACCATAGTTACTTTTAACCCCGTCAGTCGAGAATTCCTTTTTTGGGTTAATATTTTGAAATTGACCCAATAATTGGCACTAAAGTGGACGCAAAATGCATCTAGTCTTGCACCTAGACAAGCTGCCACAAGAATAATTTAAATGTAAATGATTTGGGATGCTAAATTGGATGCAATTTGAGTACACTTTAGTTTCATCCTGATATTATGCATCTAATTTTTCACCTATACAACTTATCAAAAGGAAAATTCAAATGTAAGGGATTTGCAATGTTAAAGTGGACACAATTTATGTCCACTTTGTCATCATCGTGATAGTATGTGCCTCCTTTTGCACCTAGACAACGTAGCATAAGGATAATTTAATTGTATTCGATTTGGTATGCTACCCTAAGTGCTAAGTGCACCTAGTTTGGCACCTAAATGGTAACCATATCCAATATGATTTAAACGATGACAACGATGATGACCTAGATGACAATGATGATGATGGTAAAATAGATGACAATGATGGAAATGATGTTGTTGATGGAAATGATGATGATGATGATGACGATCGTCATCATCATCATTGTCATCATCATGATCAACATTTCCATCACGATCATGAAGATTATTATATTGATCATAGCCATCATTTCAATCATGATTGTGATGATTACTAAATTCATCATTGACATCATCATTGTTATGGTCATCATCAATAAAATCATGGCCTGTGAGCGTTATAAGAAAGTGTTGGGGTCTAAGTGAATGATTTGTGTCCCAAAAAAATGGCCTAGTACCCAATACACATTCATGCTATTCTAAACCTAAAAATGATACCCACATCCTAGGCGTAGGCTAAATTTTTAATCTAAATGGTTTATGTAGTAGTATGGAACCTCGAGTATAACTATGAGAGCTCAAAGAAATTGTTAAGGATTATGTCATTGTAATCATCATCATCTCCATCATCATATTTACCATCCATGCAGTCATTCTACCATGTTTACTTTATTATGATATTGTAGAGGATTGTTTTATTATATTATGAATTTTTTTATTGAATTTTTCAAATTCTTGAAAAAAATTAATGTATTTTTGAAAAGAAGTATTGTTTAGAGTTTTTCACATAATCGAATAAAAAATAAGGAGAGACAAAGGGAGTTATATTATGAGAAAAATTTATGTGTTGGGATAAAACATATCATGGTTTTGTAATTTCTCATCGACCTTGGAAGACATCCATATGAACACCATCTCTGAACTACTGCCCCTATATTATATCCTCGTCAAAACCTTCGTAGCACTCCCTCCCCTCATCCCTGCCACTGCTAAATCCCCCTCTATCCCCGTTGCACCCATAATCCCTGAGTCCACCCCCCAAACCCCCGCCACCATACTCAGACTCCTCCCTAGTTTGATCCCGTTGGCCACTAAGAAGAACCAATATTTCCTTAGTGGTCAACCCTTTTTTCTTCATAAAACTCTTGCTCCTCCCCTAGGGCCAACAACTCCCCTTTACTGCATAGAAGTATTCAAAACTATTTGGTAGTAGGTTTTGACAAAACAACAATGTGAGTGGAACAACATTTTTTACCTGGGACATAGCATAACCACTTCACTTGAAGCTTCCTATCCTAGGAACAAGAAGAATATGGGTGTCTTAGTCATTATTGAATGCGCTCATCAATGACGCAACATTTTCTTTGAAGGACATGCCAAAGGAAATTTACCTTTTAACATTGGCATTGAAAGATGCTGGGTGATGAGGGAATCATCCATCGATGCAAGTCGAGGACTATGAATGGGGAAACCCGCCTTTCGAAGACCCCCACCTGAAACCTGCCTGTCGAAGACCGACAATGACTAACCGAATGTGCTGATAGAAGTGGTAAGTGGATGAAACATGTTGATTGTAGGAATCAACATTTTCCCCTTTTTTTCTTATTCTATTTGAATAATAGACCCTACAAAATAATATTCCTATATTTTTTATAATGAATTTCATTTTTGGTTGTATGTCCTATAGATGGTTATTTCCAACTATTTTGAGTTTTAAATGTGGCCTAAATACATTGAAGGATCTTGAAGAAATGTTTTTTGAAAGGGGCATTAATTGTATCTGTTGGTTTTGAGTTTTAAATATGGCCTAACCTTATAGATGAAATATCACAAGGACATTAAATCATTGATAAGTCCCTTGAAGGTTCTTAAAGGAATCTTATTTGAAAGGGGGAATTAGTGGTATCTATTGATATAGGAGGAAGTGAAGGAGTTTATTTCATTTCCCATTCTATAAGGCCCTTCCCCTTGGAGTGTCAAAGTTCAAAGTTTCATCATAGAAAGTTGCCAAACACTCCTTACATTGGGACATATGATATATTTATCCCTTAGATGGTGGATCTTAGCAGGATTAATAGTTTAAGTATGGCAATTCTTCTAAATGCAACATTAAGGAAGGTTGCTAAAAAAATGATAATAATAAGCACCTTAAACAACTAAGACAAACATACAACATAGGTATGACCATGTTGGGTGTGATGACACCCTGTGAATATGTTGCAAGAGGAAATATATATGTAAAAGGCTCAAATACATTAGTATTTCATGCCCTCAAGGTTAAAGATAAAGAAAGAGAAGATCTAGTAATAAGAGGGTTTTTACAAGGAATTCTAAACATTACAACCACATAAGTTTCTTATTATATGGTTGTAGGTGTCATGGCATGTAATGAAAAGATTGATGCGAAAGAAATATTGTTTGATTTTAAGTGAGGAAGAAAATAAGAAATGGAGTTCACACAGAGTTTATCTCCATAATCCCTTAAGTTTTAAATCAAAGTTTGATAGAGACCTTGTGGAAGTCATCAATAAATTGTTGTATTGAATATCCAAGAGTTTGTTGGAGTTGCATCCATTGTGCTAACATTGCATGCTTGCATGTTGATGGGTACAAATGTTTGTAGACATCTTTGAAAGCATCCCAAGTGTAAATCATAGCTTGGTTGTAGGTTGCAAGTTTTTGGTTGAATATTTTTCACCATGTGAGGGCTTGCTCTTCCATGTGGAAATTTACTACAATGATCTTCCATGTGTACCTGGCAATAATCTTACCTATGTTCCCATTTCCTTTTCATGTGCACATTGTATGGAATTGATCAACCATGAATATCGATTCTCCACACTGAAAAATTTCAATAAAAAATCATGCATGTATTTTTAGGTAGGTGGATTCTTATCATTGAGTAAGCCAATCAACAATTATTGGGTAGAATTATATAGGGACAAACTACAGGTATTCATGTCATTTATAATAATTGAAATTAGCAAACTCAAATACTGTCATCAACAATATTCTTGTATCCCTACTGCTGAGTGCGATAGATAGGTTAACCCCTAGCAAACATTTAATCAAGAATATATCAAGTACTTCTAAACATCGATTCAAACCCTAAAATTACTCAAAATTCTAATCCAAGTGTTAGCATATATAAAAAAAATAATGCATTGATTGCACCTCTTGAAGAAGTGTTGGAATTTGTGGTTAAACAAGATTTTGGAGATAAGCTAGTGACATGATGAATGTGTATTTTGGTTGGTCCACTAACTAGCTAGAAAATCAACTAGACTAATGAGGGCGAGTCGGATAAATAACTGGAACATAAAGGCCCTAAATTTACATTGTTATCTTACTATTTGGAACCAATTTGGATGATCAAAGTTGATTGAATCAAGCATGCTTTAAGGGTATTGCTTAGGCACTCAAGTAGAAAATGTTAGCTCATGTTGAGAAATATGATAAAGTGTCTGATAAGATACAATTTTGTACTCAAGATGAGGCAAGGTTTCCTCTTAAATCCTAGTCTACATCAAACCTAGTGGCTTATGGCCCTCTGTTAAGAGGTTCTTTATTTTTTTTCTTGAAGTACCAAGTATTTTTGCACTAGGGTTAGGAGAATTTAAGAATTTTGAGTCAATTTCAAGAGAAAAGAAGGGTCACGTTCATAATTTAAAAGGAATTTTAGAAGGGAATAATGTTCACAAGGAGGTCTTGAAAGGGAGGAAGTCTTGGAGGAAAAGAAAGTGAATAAGAGGCAAGATCGATACAGTTAAAATACAAGTTATGATCAATGTGGAATTATCAAAAGTCAAAGTGTTGATGGAGTGGTGATTGTAGGAAACTTTGTGGGAAAATTTGTTAAAGGAGAAACCCTAAAATTGTGGATAGAGGAAGTATGGAAGTTGGTCCTTGGCTATTGTCCAGTCTTTCATTTGTTGGTTCATCATTCAATATATTTTGTGATAAGAAGCAACAAGGAAGTGGGAATTATCCTTGGGAAACACTAGATATGGATCCCCTCTAGTCATTCTATTGTTAGATGGAAATTGGGTTTTGATGCCATAAAACAATAATCTAATATGCACCAAATATGAGTGATGCTCCCACTATTCCTACAGAATTGTGGCACATAAATATTATGGAAGGTGCAAGTAATTTTGTAGGGTTTCATCGCATTGGAAGATAATAGTTGGCTCAAGGAAGAGTGTGGGTTTTAAAATTATTAATTGAAATAGACCTAAGAGAAGGTTTACCAACATAAGTAGATAATTGAATGGGGGTATTAATTTTATATTCAAAATATGGATTTCTGGAGGATTCATTTTAGATGTGGTTCATGTCATCAAATAACGAACTTGTGGGAAGATTGTAAAAAACCAAGGGGGGGTTTCATATTGAAGAAGAAAATTTGGGCCAAGAAAGAAAATTTCATTATTATTTGTCTGCAATAATCATTCAATTACTATATTTAGAACTCATAATCTAAATTAATGTGTTGATCCTTGTCTCTATACTCATTACCTGGTGTAATGTCCTTAAAATGTTTGTAAGTTAATATGACTTGGTGGCCAAAAATAACAATAATTAGTTGGATAATAGTTACTGTGGTTAGTTTCATCTATTGTTTGATAATGGTTAGAAGTGATATGAAGTTATTGGTTGAGAAATAAATTTTTTTATATATGTATATTGTAGAAGTTTTCATATGCATGTACACACAAATATAACTTGTGTAGTTGAAGGAATTGATTAACACAAATGTAAACTACACTATAGCAAAAAAACTTTGATTAGTTTATGTATAAGCTCACCTTTAAAACAAATATGATTCACTTAAACATATATATAATCCATGCAGTATTCATACAGATGTTCAAATGGGATTTCAATTAGATTATGTGATTCAAAACTACCCTCCAAATCAAAATAATTTTGATTAACTATAATAGGAAATGAAAAGTAAGATGCCAAATCGAGAAAACGTCATATTTTGATTTTGTTGTCACCTTTGTTCATCAAATCATCTTTTTTCCACTTTAGCAAGATCTTTATATAATGTGCCTATTTTTTCACCTAGACATGAATCTAGCACAAGTAGAATTTAAATGTAATTTATTTTGGATGTTAAAGTGGACGCAATTTGTGTCCATTTTAGCATCATCATGATATAGACCACCTAGTTGTGTACCTATACAACCTAGCATAAGGAGAATATAAATGTAATTGACTTGGGGTGCTAAAGTGGACATAATAAATGTAATTGATTTGATAATAATTGCATTCACAATGATGTGATTATATGATGATGATGATGATGGAAATGTTGTTGTTGATGATGAAAATGACAATGATGAAGATGATGAGGATGATGATGAGATGAATGATGATATAGATAATGATGATGGAGATGATGGTAATGATGATGAAGTTGACAATGATGTGATTATATGATGATGATGATAGTAATGATGAAAATAATAGTTACGATGACAATGAGAATGACATGAATGATGATGATGATGCCGGAAATCCTTATAATAAAGTGTTAGTAGAGGTAAATAAACCCAGTTTCACTACAGGCTCCAATATTAAAATGTGCTCAATCATGGTTATAAGTTATGCATGCTTTAAATGGTAACCATATCCCACATGCTTTAAATGATGATAGTGATGAACTAGATAACAATGATAGTGATGATGGTTTTGATGATGATGATGATGATGATCATCATCATCATCGTCATCATTATCATTGTAATCATCATTATCAAAATAGTCATCATCATCACCATAATCATCATTCATGTCATCATCTTTGTTGTTGTCCTTAACATCATCCTCATTATCATGATTATTGACATCGTCATCAATTATTCATCATTACCTTTGGCATAAGAAATAAAATCTACCCAAAATATGTGATTAATGGAAAAGGGTCATGGAAGACACATATGATTTATGCATGAGAAATAAAAAAATTATTTTTTAAGATGATAAAAATAATCATTCTAATTGTATTCATCATCATTTTCATTGTCATGATCACCATCATCATCATTCATTTCATTGCCATCATAATCATCGTCAACATTGTCATTGGCATGATCATTGTCCTCATCATCCTCATCATCATAATTGTCATCATCATCATCATCATCATTGTCATCGTTCTCCTCATTATCAACAACATTATCATCATAGCCATCCTCATTGATATCATAATCATTATCTTCATTTTCACATTCAACATCTGGGTGCAAAACTAGATGCAAAAGTGGATAAAAACATGGGTGCAAAAAAGGATGCAACAAAAAATGGCGCATAATCGGGTGCACCAAAAGTGGATGCAAACATGGATGAAAAAAATGACACAATCGTGGAAGCAAAACATGATGAAAAAAGTGGCGCAAAAGTGGATGCAACCATGGATGTAAAATTGGATGCGAAAGTGGATGCAACAAAAGTAGATGCAAAATTAGATGTAACACCCAATGCAAAACCCGATGCAAAATTAAAGTGGATAAATGGATGCATAAAGGGATGCAAGAACTCATGTAAGCTTGGATGAAAAAAATATGCAAACATGGATGCAAAAGTTGAAGCAAAAACGGGTGGAAAAGTAGGCGCAAAAATGGGTGTGAAATGGGACGTGACACAAGTGGATGCAAAAAAATCCATAAACTTCGATGCACAATGGGATGCAAAAAGAGATGAAAATGTGGGTGGAAAAGTGGACAAAAAAATGGATGTGAAAGTGGATGCAAAAGTGGGTGAAACAAAAATAGATGCAAAACTAGACTCAAAATAGGATGTAAAATTTGATGCAAAAGTTGGTGCATGAGGGGATGCAAAAAGAGATGCAAAAAAGAAGCAGAAGTGGATGCAAAACAGGATGTAAAAAAGGATGCAAAAGTGGATGAAAACATGGGCATAAAAGTGGAGAAAACATGGATGTAAAAGGGGGCGCAACAAGAGTAGATGTACAAAATAGGCACAAAACTAGGTGCAAAACTTGATGCACAACCTGATGCAAAAAAGGTGCATAACAAGGTGCAAAACCCACGCAAATTACGTTATATTTAGAAAAAGGACGCAAAACATGCCTAAAATAGCACCAACACATGAAATTGCGTCATTTTGTCCAAAAAATGAAGAAAAATACATTGAAAGATCATCTAGACAAAAAAAAGGAAGAATAAAGACACACTAATCACAGGTTTTTGTCACTAGTGTCCTCATCCAAATCATCTTCAAATCATGGTATATTTATTTGAAACTTGCTTGATGTTGGAATTGCACCATATTATGATGAGAGCCAATGCTTTACTTCTTGACTAGGGCCAT
Organism: Pseudotsuga menziesii; assembly: GCA_001517045.1. Classification (NCBI taxonomy): domain Eukaryota; kingdom Viridiplantae; phylum Streptophyta; class Pinopsida; order Pinales; family Pinaceae; genus Pseudotsuga; species Pseudotsuga menziesii. The sequence goes on from LPNX010050072.1 coordinate 283,663, forward strand.
GAGGGGCTTCTTCATCCATTGTTGTTGAAAATAAGGACTCATTTGTTGAATGTTTACACTTATTGAGTCATAAATTGGTAAAAATACTTGTATCATTTGTTGTGCTTCGATTTTCAACATGCCTCCAATTCAACATGTATTCCCTTACTTTTTCTCTAATTTCTTGGATGATTTTAGGAGGCATATTTTTTTTACCTTCTTATTCTATTACATTTGTTTCCCATTGTCACATTAATCAATCTTAGTATCTTGTTTTGGGTTCTCTATTAATAATAAGCTATTAAGACAAAAATATTACAATTTTTGTTTGCCCGAAGAAACCTTGTAGAGCATGCTTTTTAAGCAGTTTTTGACATAAATAAGGTTGTTGTGGGACTAAGGGTATTTTTATATCAACAAAATGCGTGCACGACATGGAAGAAATTGCGTGCCTGATATGTTATCCTATCCCACCCATCGAATATGTTGCTAGTTTTATAGTTGCCAATCCTAGATCTTATAAATACAAGTGCATTATTATTTTCTTTAATGTGAGTGAGTTTTGTAGAACTTTTGTTTCACCTAAAAGGTCCACCAACTTCGTGTGCATTCCCACAATTTAAGTCAAATTGATTTGAGAATACTCAAATGAATGACAATGAGCATAGAGTTGATTTTTGTGTTTGAATGTAGACATTGTTCACCAATTACACACCTATATAGAGATGATTATATATTAGGTAAAACTATACTCATATATTTATTAGTGAAATGAAAATGTAGTTTTTATCGCAATAAATGAAAGAACGTGTTTGACACTAATGAATTTTGAAAATACCATTAATTGTTCTCATATCATAAAAGTAGATTGGATAAGATAATTTAATGAATGTCCAACCACTAACCATAAATATAATCTCAAATGTTTTAGACCAATCCTTTACAATGAAGAAAAAAGTTAGAGAAGTATTATAGGGATATTAGATTTTTTTAATGGGTTAATCAACTTCAAGTAGTTAGCTTATTGCTAACGGAGTGAGGTATATTACTTTACTTCTTCTTGTAATTTGACTAATGTAATAATGGTGAAAATCCAAAAAAATAGAAGAAACACTTTAATGCTTTCTAATTCCTCTATTTTGATTGTCAAGTTGCAAACTAGATCTCTTCAACAATTAGATTTGTTTAGTACTTACACACATTCAAACAATGAAATATCAAAACTCATTATGTTGGTATAATATCATATAATGAAAGTAAATTCAAATGAAATTCACCAATTCACAATGTGATATTTTTTTATTCATTTAACTATAGAAATGCATAAACATTTTTAAATACAAATTAAATCAGAATTTGGGTTTGGGGAATGGGTGGGAGTGAAGAGAGATTTATATTGATGAAATAGTATTATTACAACAAGTATGTATACATGTACTTTCTACATGTCACCTCTTCATGAAAGCTTAAATTTCTCTTACCTCAAGTTTTTTCAAGCTCTTGCTCAACTTTAAGGATCAAGAAGAACATCTAATATGGGAGCAAAAGGATAAATGTAATGCACCCTAAAAATGAGGGCATTTCTTAAATTTGTTTAAAAAACAAGGGTTTGTCTTAAAATACAGGGGAATACGATACAATCCTTCACCCAGTATTCAAAGGGCTATATAATCTAATCATTTCCATCCATGGACCTTCTAGTTTTACTTGATAAGTTGGTTTATTATAGAAAACAAGTATGTACAAGTGTGAACTCCCATCCCTTTTAATAAAAAAATTGTATTTTACACACACACATAGAGATCTTCCAAATGGCGAAATATAGTTGATCACAATCACACTGGATAATTATCTAAAAAATCCCCTAGAACATTCAAAATGATAAAGGACAATGATTAAAATGATTTCACTGGGCTTGATTAATGGCTCAAGTCATGGGTGCCCAAATAAAAATATAACATATGACGTCTGATGTGATAAAGGACAATGATTAAAATGATTTCAGTGGGCTTGATTAATGGCTCAAGTCATGGGTGCCCATATAAAAATATAACATATGACGTCTGATGTGTGAGAGTATAAGAAAGGCTAATCTTTGAAATAAAACATAAATAAATATAAGAGTTTGGAAAAAATAAAATATGATCCTAATAGGAAAATTATAAATCACATTGGGATCCGATTGGGATTCGGATCCCAATAGGTTCTATGCAAAATCTAAGTTAAAAATAAAATAGGATCCTAATAGGATCTACACAGTTGATTTCTACAGTTTAGCTCGCATTGATAATATTGTTGGATTTTGTGTAAACATAAAGATAAAGTGCATTGGTAATGAGTGATAAAAAAATGAATGCACCATCTACAATGCGTTAACATAAAACTAAACACACCATCCAATATAGTGCATTTAATTAAACATAATGCACCTCCATCAACATCATAAAGAATAATTTTAAAAAATATATGTGCTTAGTAAATATATTGACACACTGCTAGTGGTTAATCAATATATATAAAGAGAAGAGAAAATTTAGATTTTATGTTGAAGACATCGGTGATCTAGATATAGGTGTGTATAATTATATAAAGAGAATCGAAAAGGTATAAATTTAAAACTTAATTTTTAATTTTGTCAAGCTCAACATTTCTCTCTCTATATATATGGATGCACAACCTGTGGTGCGTATATATAAAGTGCATCGTATAAATAGAAAAATACATTATGTTTTTGGATACATCAGTGTCATACATATAATGATGTGATGCACTGCCACCAATGCATATAGTTATTTTAAGCGTGCCACAAATATATGAATACAAATAATAAAATTTTTATTTTTCAATGATACCAGTGTTCTGTATATATATGGACTCACCAATAGAAGTGTGTGTGGGAACATACACACATGTATGTATTTAGTGAACCATAAAAACAACAAAAAAATGTATTTAGTTTTCCAAGTCATTGGTGCTCTATATATATTGAAGCACCATTTACGGTGCATATACACCCAAAATATACAAATCCAAAAAAATGGTAATATTTTTTCAAAGGTAATGGTGCTTTGTAAATATACGGATGCATTGCTGGTGGTGCATTAGCATATATAAAGCACACTGCATAAATATCAAATACAAGAAATTAATTTTTGAAGACATTGCTGCTATAGATATGTTTACACACCACCACCAATGTGCATGGATATATATAGATCACCCAAAAAAACATGTTTCTTATTTTTGTAAAGATATCGGTGCGTTAGATTTATTTAAGTGCACCATATACAACACACTTGTTTATGCAAATCAAATGCACTAGTAGGAAATTTTAACTATACCTGCATTGAATACAATGTAGTGTAGTTATTTTAAAGAACTGATAGCAATGCAATTATGTTTCAAAAGAACTAATGATGATTTGCTATTATGTTTTAAAAGAATAGTAGACAGTGCATTACTATTTTTAAGGTGCATCAGGTATGTTTGTAATTTTTTTGAGATTTTTTGTTTGTTTTGATAAATAAAAATGTACTTTAATCATTATTTTATTATGTTTTATATATGTATATGTGGGTGTGTGTCTATGTTTATAACAAAAATTATATGTGAAGTAGAGACAGGAATGATGAGACTAGCAGTAGGACTAGTATCAATGGCTTGAATTCTACAATGTTGTACAAGAGTAGGAGGCCAGTGAGTGATATATATATATATTTTTCCCTTGCCCTATTATAGCACATACATGAGTCTTATTATGGATTGTTGAACTCCTCAAGTTTTAAGAGGAAGCTACATTTTTTTAGGGGGAACTAACGATTATTAAGGTTGTTCATCCACTGGTGAGATCAATGTCAATAGACATTTAGGTGGGTCCTAATTAGTGGTTCTAACCCACATAGGAGGACATTTACTTCATTACCAGGCTATCTAGGAGAGGGGAGGAATTCCCCATTTCCCTAATGTATCGCTTGGAATTTTAGTATCTAATCATTTGGTATATGTTCAAAAATATGTTAGTGAGGATTCCACTACCCTGATGAATTTCAAGTAGTTGATGTCTAGTTGCAGATAACTTCATTTGGTTTGTAGGAGGTTAGGTGCCTCTCACTTTTGTTCATGACTGTGGTCCACTACATGTCTAATGGGAAACACATTAACCCCCCGTTTCAACATGAGATTTCTAGGACCTTTCATTATTGTTGTGGTTTCATTTTGAGTTGAATTTGTTGGAACAAAGTATTGAACTTAGTATAATTCCCCCCCCCCCCCCTCTGTGGTATAATAACAATGAGTTTGATGGGTCGGATCAAGAATCCCTAATTGGGAAAATGGATTTCATATATAGTGATAATACTATTTCCATAAAAGTTGATCTAATCCAGTCTAATAAGCCGGGATGAATCATTAAGACATTTATACATGGCATTAAGACATTTATACATGGTTAATCACTATGGACAACTAAGAGAGTCTTATCTTAAGGCTTCTTTTGATGCCATGGGACTACTTACTGGCTAGTAGGTAGTCCCATGGCATGGATTACCTACTTATTTTATCTTGATTCTTTAGTGTGCAGAGTCCTATATGCATTAGGTGCTCTACCATTTTTTGTGAAAGTTTTATTTACTTTGGATCATTGTCGCTCTATGTTTAATGGGGGGAAATATTCCCATTTATGTCAGACTTGTTGTTCTTATTTCTTGATAGGTTTCTAATCACTTGACCGTCATTTCAATTCCACCCTCCTAGTTTGATGACCAGTGGGTATGCACATGTGAGAGAAGATGTTTCCCAAGAGGGGCTAGGAAGAGTTTGCATGTACGATCACTCTAGAGACATTGGATTTGTTTTCTAGTGAGGGCGATCCCACCATGGATCTTGTGAAGTACCCATATGCAGGGTTAGATTGGAAGGGATTTCCAAGCATCTTGTATACCCAAGGCGATCCATTAGAGGGAAGAGGTAATATTAGCTTTACATTTTGATTGATATAGTTGCATTTTATTTTCAAATTTAATGCATATGTAATTTATTATAAAATTTTCTTTAATTTCTTTAATTAAATTTTCTAATTATTGTTTTATACTACTTTGTTGATATTGGAACTTATGTTGAGGATTTTCCTCCCCAACAAGATGAGGAGATGGTTGATGTTGATGAGGTGCCTCAATTATAAAGACTCGGCCTATGATGCATGATATGTAGTATATTATTATAGGAGGTGGTAGATTGTGTATTTGGATCGTTGGCTCAACTGGGAGTGTGCCCTATACATGTTAACCATATCCCATGGGACCTAGGCCTATCAAAGATATAAAAGATCCTCCTACATGATATGACATCATTTACACATCATATTGTCAGTGTGGTCAACCTACTAGAGAGATGGAAGCTTACTCATATCTATTCTAATTCATTCATTGAAGGTGGTGATCTTGCACCTCCTCCTCCTCCTCCTCATGGAGCTGAACGACCACCACTTTTTCCTCCTCCTCCATCTCCTCCTCCTCCTAGCGGAGAAAACCAACCACCATATCCTCCTCCACACTGACCAACCACCCTCTTATACTCACCTTTTTGATCCAACACTATCTCCTACTCCACAGGTCAATTGATCAACCTCTCCTCCACAGCGATTAGATTAACTTCCATCTCCTTCTCACCTAGTTGAACAACCACTACCTCCTACACCATTGGATAGTGTTATATATATGATAGTTGCATTAGGTCATATATATCCTCTTGGAGATAAATTTTTATTTGCTTCATTCTACAATTTTATCTAGTGGAGGTACTAATGCCTATGCTTGTACATATGGAGATACTGATGCCTCTGGCTACGGTGATGGATTAGATGACTCATACCTTAGTTATTGAGCACATGTGTGTGTGTGTGTGTGTATGTGTCTATATATANTTATGCTTATTTCATAGCACATTGATGTTGATGTTAATGTTGATTTTATTTATATCATGTTGATATCATTCATGTATATTTATGTATTTTCATGTTATGTTGATATTGTTTGATTGATAAAAATTATTGTGTGTGAGTGATCTAAATTAGAGATGCAATATAATGTTTGAATCTAGTTAAGAGCATTTAATGTCATTTTCCTGCAAGAATGATTTAATCTCATTATATGCTAATAAATTGAATGATATAACTATTTTTTGTTTAGAGATGCATTTTTTATTTGATTTATTTAAATGAATAACTCGTTAAGGTATGATTTTACTATGTTAATAGTTTTTTTCAACATAATTAATTTCTTTATTTAAAATAGAGTGTAAGTGAAAATTAAAGATGACTTCTTCAACATATAAGAAATAACAAGAAATCAAAAAGAATATATTTATTGATTCACACATATTCTGAGGTATCTATTCAATAAATATACAAAGTATATTTTATGTTGTTTGACCAATACCTAAATGACATAATCAATATATAAAAATTGATACAAATATAAATGATAAGGAATAGTAAAATATATGACTAAAGCATCTAATGGTACTAAAAATTAGATAAATTTAAATCAGAAGTAATTCTGGGTTCATGGATTAAATGTATGTATTTTTAAAGGTTGATTAAGTGTGAATTTATTGTCCATTCAAAATATTATGTGGAACAATAGTAACAAATTTGTTTAAAATGATTTCAGTGTCTTTATGGTCAATATTTATTGTCTTTCTCTAAACATATGTCCTCTTTATATATAAAAAAATATGGGTTGAAGAATCAATAATGTGGCCATTGTCTTGTCATGGTAAAGGTACAATTGGTATGGGTTATCATTGGATGCTATTATTCTAATTCCACTCATATTTTAAAAATTAGTGAAGAGTTGAACTATTAAAGGGTACACTACAACATGAGCATTTAATTATTATCTTAACAATTAAATTTCAAAGAATACTCTTGAATTGCTAACATAACCTTAAAAATATTACACAAAATATAAACATTTAAATATATTTCAATAAATATAGTAACATTTCGTCAATCTTTAAAAATTTAAAACTGTAAATATATTTAAGCATTTAGTTAACCTTGCCCTATTAGTACTATGTCAAATATTAGTGTGAAAGATCTTGTTAATAGGAGTGTAATATATAATTTTATTTATATGGATGGTGAATGAAATAGTTACAAGAAAACAACTAACAACCTTAATGAGTAATGTCACAAGAAATTAAATAAATAAATAAAAAGAAGAACAATAATATTTCTTTATAAAATGATATATTTGTAGTAGAATAGGGCTATACGTGTTTATAAATTTCATCATTTATGAATATGTATAATGTATTGCGTCCCTTAATTAAAAAGGGCAGTTGAATTTGGTATAGTTTATGCATTGCATAAAACATGTTTGGTTACTTCAAACTTAAATTCAAATTATCCCCATAAAATAGAAATGACACTAAATACATGATACATGGATTAGATAAATGTAATTAAAAGAATAGTAACATAAAATGGGAGATAAATTTTAATAAATGAATTTTGGATTAGATAAATGTTATTAATCATAAGATTTTCATATTCAAATTTACCACATATACCTCCAAATGGACTCTGAATTTCAAATCACAAATACTTATGTACTGTAGCAATATATAATAGGCAATTATCATAATATTATATAACATATTAGGTAACTCATATTCATTATTATTCATATTAAAAATATGTTGATATACCTTCAATACACAATAATACATCCATATACAATGTACTTCCATTACATAATGAAAATAAATAAGCATAACTTTACATCCAATACATAAAATTATAGTATGAACACCCAATATTGGAGCCAATCACAAATAAAATTATTACTCACAATTACAAAGGCTATTGAGAAAATATATTATTATACACAATATATGTCTCTACATCTTTATGCCTAGGGGTAATATGATTTCCATGTAGATATGTTTGGATTAGATGGCTGTAAATGGTAGTTAACATTTCATATCTAACATCATAAAATGAATAAAAAACAAAATTAAACAATTATACAAACCCATAATAAAATTCCACAACCACATAAATATTGAAATAAAACATATTCATATCAATATTCTTTTGCATCACCTAGATTTTCTTCCTCACTTTCCATGATAACAATGTTGTTCTAAAAAATAGTTTTTGATCTAAGATCGTTTTTTCGTATGAACAACCAATCACTATCCAACACACCTAGGAAAAATAATACTTGGTTGAAGTGTTTTGGGTAAACATAAGGATCCACTAAGGATCTTTATTTTCATCCCACAAATTTTTAGAGTTGATACATATTATCCTACTATCCCATTATTCCTTTACATTATTTGGGTCAAAAGTATTTCTCAACTTGTACCTAAACATAATGCATTGGAAATATGAGAAGTTCACTTGCATGCTCTCTTGCATCTTTTCGTTGTAACCTATATTCCCCTATATTATGGTCTAATCAAAATAGATAGCATGACTAGATTGGATGAACTCAACCTCCACTCACTTAAATGCAACATGTCCATCATCGGTATCCTTAGTGAAAAAATGATGCCCATATTCCCAGATATGTAGGAACAAATACACCTAAAAAAATGCAAAGAATGGATGCTTTCATATGCTTAGTAAGACAAGCATTAATAAAAACATAATAGATCATACAATTAAAATGTGCATTGTAAAATGAACAATGTAGGCCGAGAGATTTTTACAAATTTTTTGCACCCAAAATTCCTATTTCATTAAACTTGGACTTATTCCAGTCCAACCACTTTGAAGACTGGTAAAAAAAACCCTTCTAAACCCCAAATCAAGTTTTCTAAAGTACAAAATTTGGTTCCAAAAGTGCCAATTCCAGGTTTTGAAAGTGCACTTTTGCATTTGATATTGCCACTTTTCAAATTGTTTTTTTCACTTTTCCAATATGATACATATGATAATGGAACTTTTGGAACCTATTTTTTCACTTTAGAAAGTTTTCTTTTGAATATTCCAATACTTAAGTTTACGATTTTGAAAATCGATTTTGGCAGTTTCAAGTTATGGTTTTGGACTTTTGAAAACCAAACTCAACACTTTACAAGTATTGTAATCATACAGTTGAATATACAAAAAACTATCAAGTTTATTTGTGACAAACAAAATTCAACTCTACTTCTTAACAAACTAGTTCCATATCTTTTACAATTGGAATCACATTGTTGACACCATTTTAGGACAATAGTAAGGCCATCTTCGATCTAACATGAATGTGTCATTCACATCATGGAAAGTAAAACAATTTGTTGTAATACAACTTACTTCCTTCTAATAACTATGTTTTTATTTCGATCCATCTACAATAACTGTGGTCCTAGCATCGTAACCATGGATCAAAATGCCCCGAATGTTTTTTAATAGTTTGACCATTGATTTTTGAATAAACCAAGGGTATAATAATTTTGCAATTCTAGATACTAAATTTCTCTCTATTGACAAATGGTCAATAGCATAAACATAATTTACATGCATTATAATAAATATTTGAAGGTTACTATAAGAATCTACATAAACTGCTTACACATGTCCAAGCCCCTTCGAAAACAAGTAAAAAACACCCTTTCTAAAGTTAAAAAACAACCATTATAGAGTTAAAAAAGTGGCAATATGGATTTCAAAAACTACAATAACTGGTTCGAAAATTGCATTTTCGGATTCAAAATTGACACTATTTGAAATGCATCACTTCACTTTTTTCTCCTAATATTGACATTTTCAGAACTAATTTGGCAATTTTTTCACACAATATTGGCATGTTTTGAAACAGGTTTTGAAACCAAGACTGGGATATTTAGTATCTAATTTTTGTAATTTCAGAAACCCTAATCTGTAAATCTTCAATGTGATTTAGCAACATATTATTAATAACTTTAAATTTTCTTAACAAATCACTAAATAAATCCACCAAAGAATAAAACACAACTAGATAACAAAGCCAATAATATTCAATCTGATTTAGAAACCTACTATTTAGAACTTTAAATGTGCCTAACAAATCAATAAATAGACCCTTAAAAGAATAAAACACAACTAGATAACAAAGACTCACATAGATAATATTATGAAGATAAAGAATTGAAGCACGTTATTCAACAAACTAATTTAACTTTTTCCTTAATAGATATTACATCGTTAACACCATTAAGGCGTATTAGAAAAGGACACAATCGATCTAACAAGTATGTGTTATACTCGTTATCATAATTATATCTCTTTTCAATTACATAGTTCTGTTCATCGTTACAAACATGTTTTTCTTCTAAATCATCCACAATCACTGTGTTACTAGCACCATAAGAAAAGTCTAACATCTTCCAAACATTGTTTAGAGATTTAATATACACATTTGTATTTCCATCCCCAACATGGCCATTTAGTGGTTTGCTGTCACATTAATCTTGTGTTAGTATGACTTAAAATTGCTCTTTTTTCAATTGAGTTTTTTCTAAAATTTTTGGCAAAATGTCATTCACATTTTTGTATTGCATAGATGTCCATAAACCAAACTAAAAATACTAAGACATCCTTTATGAAAATCCTTTGACCCTAGACGTACAAAATAAACCTTTATTCTTCCAATGGTGTCTATGTTTCTATTTTGTAGCTTCTTTGATAATGTATTCTTATGAATAACATGTAACAATACTCCATTTAAATCGAATATTATCAAGCTTTTATCAAATAAACATTTATCTGCATGCAAAAACTATAAAATAAAGTTTGATTAATGAACTCATTTTTAACATGCAAATTAAAGATTATATATATACTACCAAAATGAAAGGGATTTTCTAAAGATGCCAATTCTTAAACAATTTCATGCATATTTATATAAAAATAAAATTTAATAAAACCAATTTCATCAAGTAAACTAAACTTGAACTAAATCATTTGTGGACTACCGCGAACATGTTGTATCACCATTCTATGAAAACACTATAGTGAGGAAAATATTGGATGAGACTTTGAAAAAGTTTCGCATTTTCAGGAAAGCCTAATATTGGATGAACATGTATAGGTGTGTATAGTATAGTGACTATACATGCAAAGACCATATACAAAATAAAAATAACAAAATAATAATTGACTGATCTTGTCTCAGAATTGATATCTTTGTGGATCCATCATAGTAACACAAATACAAAAGATACAAAGCTATGAAATGCGACATCCACACCACCATGATAGATGTGTTGGCCAGTCCACATCATTGACTTTCTTAGGAGAATACGGTGTAGTCCAATTGCTGTATGACACTGCCATGTCAAGCATACAATAAAAGAAGAATCGACCAACACTTTTGAAACATATATGGTTTTGTGGATGATAAAATATTGGAGGGCGACTTAGTGAATAAACAAGCATGGTTGGAGACTACATATATTTAGTGACAAAGTACACCATATATTTTTTCCTTGGGAAGTGTCAATCGATCCTTATTTTATATACTAGTTTCCTAATTATCAATTAATGACAAAGGAAAATCTTGAGAGATCCTTATTTCCTTTTCTGGTATCTTGATATCCATTCAATGACAGAGATAAAGATCGACTGATCATTTTCCCTAATACACCTTCTGTTGCTGCTTGACATGATGTGTCAACCTTACAGTGAAAGGAGAATCGACCTACACTCCTAAAACATGTCTCATTTCCAAGACAATACAAAAATGGAGGACGACAGCATCGTGTAAACATAAGCGTGATTTGAGACAATGTATACTTAATGAGAAAGTAAGAAATATATGATTTTATTGTGGATTGTCATCTAATCCTTATTTTATTTCATGGTTTCCTGTTAATCGCTTGATGAGAAAAGAAATGATTGGTTTATCCTTCCTTCCTTTTACTGGTTTCCTGATATGGACTTAATAACATAGGAAAATATTAGCCGACCCTTTCCATGGATAAACCTTACATTGTTGTCTAACACTGCTATGCTAACCTCAAGGTCTAATAGGGATCAGTCGACACTCCTAAAACACATATGGATTCCTGGATGACACAACATTGTAGGAGGATGGATCTGTGTATACATAAGCATGGTTGGTGACAATGTATACGTAATGACAAAGGAAAACATATAGTTTTCCTTGGGGAGTGTCGACCAATCCTTTTTTTTAATATTTGTTTACGGATTATCAGTTTAATGACAAGGAAAAAGATCGACCGCTCCTTATTTCCTTATCTTTTCTCCTAATATCCACTTAATGAAAAAGAAATGAATGGTTAGTCCTTTCCCCGGTTACACCTTACACTATTGTCTAACACTTCTATGTCAACCTTACAGCCAATGAATGATATGATAACACTCCTAAAATATATTTGGTTTTCTAGATGATACAACATTGGAGGAGGATGACTTCGTGTATATAAAAGTACTGTTGGAGACAACATATACTTATTGATAAAGGAAACCATATAGGATTTTCTTTTGGGATTGTTATCAGATCCTTCCTTTATTTCCTTGTTTCCTGATAATTAATTTAATGACAAAGTAAAATATCGGTTGATACTTCTTTCCTTATCCTTTTTAATTATACCCACTTAATCACAATGTAAACAAATTAGTTGATCCTTTCCCCTGATACACCTATTTAGTGGATACACCATTCTATCCTAGATTATGTACATCAAAATGATATGGAATTTTCAAGAAATGTCTTCAGTTAAATAGTTTAATTCATACTTTTCTTAAAAACATAAAAAAGTAAAGGTAAGTGACATGCAAATATTTCCTATAAAATTATCTGTTAATTACATATCACCAATTAAATGTGCTACTAGATCAAAATATATTGCAACCTCCTCAATTTTATCACCTAAATTTGAATGTTTTTAATAGTTTCAACATGTTTGACATCAATGACAATACATTATTAAACAATCTCCCCTTTTTGTCATTAATTCTAACAAACATAGACCCCCCCTTAGAATCTACATACCCACTTGTCATTTGGATCTCTCCCCCTTTCACATCAATGGAAAAAGAACTCTCTTCTTTGCTGAATTTCCCTAGATTTGTATTCATTTCCTGATATTCATCTAGATAATTTGATTCGATTGAAGTTCTAAGTTGTTGTAGCCTTTTCTTTGTGATAACAACTTGTTCTTTCAACTCCTTTTCTTTAGCTACAAGTGTTTCTTTGTCTTGGTTAGAAACAAACTCAAGATTGCTTACACTGCAGTCAATTTATTTTATGGCTTATTCTTGTAGGTGTGATAGAGATTCTATTAGGCTATAATCTTCTTCCTGTAGGGGTCCAAGCCTTTCCATTGAGCTCTTGTTTTCATCCATAAATTTTTTTATTTCTTTTTGTTGTAATTTAAATTACGACATTTTATTCCTTTTCTCAATGCCTGATAGATTAACTAGGATTTCACCAATCCTTTGCTTTGTTTCATGGACAGTTCGTAGCTTGTTGTTAACCTCCTTTAGCTGCTCATTTTCAATTAGGACTATCCATAGATGAGCACTTTCTTTGTGCATATTAGTGCATACCATATCCAAATTCTTGATGTTTTCAAATGCACTGTTTTCTCCTTCTATATTTTCTCAAGTTCTGCTTTGAGTTCTAGAGGAGTCACATGTGTTTCTGAGAATTATTTAATTTTGGTATGCAGCCCTTGAATAATTTCACCAACCTTTATCATTTTTATATCTAGAGAGGTGTCTTCAATTTATTGCACTTATGGAAGCAATTTGAACACTTGTTCTGTTGTATTTTGTAATCTTAAAGAATTCTTCCTTGTTTCTTCTGCTTCCTTCCTTAGATGATTTTATCTTGCGATGTGACTTATTTTCCTTCCCTTTCTAGAGCCTATTCCTTTTGTGTCATCTTTTATTTATATTCTTTCGACATCTGACATTCATCCTTTACGACTTCTTTTTCATTCATACTTTTGTGCCAATTTGATATAATGGCCTCATGTCTCTGTCTAGTTTCTTATGCAACATATGTTTGTATTTCATACAAGTCACTTTCAAATAAACATGATAGGAACAATTCTACATGACCCACCAAATTTTTTGCTCCTTGTGTGGAGAATATTAGTGATATAGAGGAGATATTTGGATTATGAAGTGGTAATGATTCATTCAATGTTTGCATATTTGAGCACGACTGTGAGTTATTCAAATGAGATATGCGATTCTTTCTTTCTCTAGAAGATTGTTTTTGTTGTTGAAGTTATACAAACTTTTATTCCATCTACATCATAATTTTTTCTTATTGATTTGCAAGTTATTTAACATCCTTTTTCGTGATTATTAACTCCGAACTAGGTTCTTATATTGCATTTATGATGTCTATGCCTATTTTTTCAGTGATTTCTGGTTAGTGTACAAACTGTATTGGGATTGGAGGCTTTCCTTTTATTTTTTGTCAATCCTTATGAATGAGTAGTATTTTTCCTCTTTTCAGTGGGAACATATTGTTGAATGGACTTAGGAGGCATCTCAATGAACATTTATTCAATTATGGGAACCACATTATTAGGCATTTTTGTTTGTGCGACCTCTTCTTCTTCTGTTAGTGGTATTCTCCATTCTGCATCCCATTCCTAGACTATTTGTTCTATATCATTTTATGTACACATAAAGTTGGTGGGAAACCACTTCCTACTAGAGTCTCTCTTGGCCTATACATAGGTATAATGCATTCCAATCTTGAAGTGAACTATCCCCTTGTATGCTTCAACTACATAGGCGATACTCATGGATTTTCTTGCAGAACAAATCTAATTATTTATTCACTATAGATATAAAAATTGATATCATTATGCTCTTTGTAAATCTTGCACCTAACAAGGGTATTCTATTTTTGTCAAAGAACTATCTTCCCTTCGGTTCCTTCCATCCAACGAAATAAATGCATAATAGAAGACAAGTGTAATGGAAGGGATTACCTTTTTCTTGAGCTTCCATGCAATCTTCACACAATTCATTAAGTAGAAATGTTGACCAGTTCATTGGACTTCAATTATGCACTTTTCTACAGCCACGATGATTGTTGTTGAGACCTGATCTCGTCATCCCTCTCAAAATATATTGCATGCCATAATTTGTATGGAAAATCTTATAATGAATTCATTTACATGCGCAATAAAAAAACATCTTCCTACTCGTTGAGTTCCATATTTATAAGATTCCTTTCCAAGTGATTTATCATGTCTCTTTTCAAAGAGAGAGTTTCAATCTTCTCTAGTAGCTGGTAGACTAGTGATCGATTCAAACAGCTCCACATCAATGGCTATTTCTTTGTTAAGCCATATGTATCTGCCATGTACTTGAAACAGTAGCAGTTTTGAACACATTTTCACAAAACGATTCTCTCCAAATAAGGGAACTTCTAGTAGGTTAAAAACTCATGATTTTGACAATGCAATAACCCATTCTTGGAGCACCAATTTTCCTGATGCAATTTTATCCATATACATATTCTTGGTAAGTATTGGAATTTTGTGGGATTAGTGATATCATAATATACAAGAATGAGCTTGTCCACTTGACCATGCATATTTTCTTCAGTAGTCACACCTTCAGATTTCTTTTGATCCTACAACTATGTATTTTCTAGTTTAGGTAGAATGAACATTGGAGCATCCATTTTCAAGATGGAATATATAACTAAAAATATTATTGTACATGCATTGAAGTGGAAGTTGTTATAGCGGATTTCCCACACTAGGTGAATCACACATTGTATGGCCTTCCCTTGTCCCGTTGCAGACTCATTATTCCCTATGGACCATTTGTTGTCTTTTGATGTATCATTGACCATCCCTAAAAACATTAGAAAAATGATATACGTGGCCTTTTCCCCGATAACCGCGTAGATATGCGGATATTCCCTCGATAGTCATGTACATAGGGATGTGTGCATAATCTTCAATCTGCTGCAGAGCCTTTTTCTTCTTCTTCGCGGACAGAGGAGGAAGACCCCTATGTGCTGCCGTCGGGGGCAGTACAGTCTTCTCATGCCCACGCCTGCCTTGATGCGGTTTTCCCTTCAGATGAAGCGATTATCGAGGCTAGGTTAGGAGTTGAGCCACCATGGGAGAAATTATATCATAGATCGGAATTTCTTCCCGAGCTTGACCGTGTGGAGACTGAGGAGATTCCTTCGTTGAAGTTAGCCGTAGAACTCTTACCAAACACTTCTCCTTTGGAGGAGCGTTTGGTTCACCTTGAGCAACTCGATGAGCAACGTAGAGATGCCTTGGTGACTCTAGAGGTTAATAAGCGTCGCGTAAAGGCCCAATACGATAAGTCTGTCCATCCGAGAGTGTTTAGTGAGGGAGACTTGGTCCTTTTGTGGGATCAATCGAAAGAACCCTTGGGGGCAGGAAAGTTCAATCCTATGTGGCATGGTCCTTACGTGGTCAAGCGAGTATTAGAGAAGGGTGCCTACGAGTTAGTGGATTACTAAGGGACAGCCTTGGCGAAGCCTAGAAATGGGCTCTATCTTAAAAAATACTATGCATGATCTTTAGCCAAGGTCGTTTGTTGTATATTATTGTACAGCTTTTTTGCATAGTTAGGTCTTGTTTATCGTGATCGGGTTTGTGATTAGTTTCCATTTCTTGTGGCAGATGTCAATGGAATCTTCCACCTACATAGGATTCGCGGATGGTGCAAGCCGTCACACTCAACACTCATCCTCAGCTGCTTGGGTGATTTGTACTCCTATGGGTCATGTACTGTCTTCAGGAGGTGTATGTCTACGGCCATCTTCCAATAATGTTGCTGAATATAGTGCCGTTATCGAGCTTCTATGGGATGCCATTTCGCATGGTGTTCTCTCTCTTGAGGTACGTCTTGATTCAGAGTTAGTAGTGTCACAGCTAAATGGTTTGTACCATGTTAGAGATCCGACGTTATTGAGGAGATTCTTACGTGTGAGATTGCTAGAACGACAATTTGAGAACATAACATATATACACATTCCAAGAAATTTTAATCAAATTGCTGACTCATATGCTAACTATGTGTTAGATTGGCATTTGTTTCATTCATTATAAATTAATCATAAACACAATTTTTACACATGTAAATAAATCAACCGATCACCATAAAACTTTTTTATATACATCAAAAATGTGGTAATACATAGTGTCATAATACAAAATTGGGGTTTTGAAAGCCACCATCATATACACGGTAGTACAAAATAGATACACTCCCAGGTATCTAGTCCTGTGGAGGTGGATGAGGGTTGTGATCATGATATGTCACCATGGCTCTAGCTAGCCACCGGAATAAACACACCCATGCGTGTGGTACACCAACCACCTGTCTCTGCATAGCCTCAGGCAAGTCCTCGACTTGCGCCATGGGAATCCTGTGAGTCAGTCGCACAAAGTTGGTATGGATGCTTTGGAGCGTTCGCTCCGCATCCACACCGGTGATATCGTCTCCTCTTCCCCTCCGTCTATGACATGGGAATCCCTCTGGTCGCCGTGGTCCCACATCTGCACATGAATGGTAGATGTCACTATGTATTGTCACCCAAAAACATGTCTTTTTGATTCCATTAATCAAGAAAACACAAAAAATTAAATACTTCAATTTTTTTTTAAAAGAGTAAGAGTCGAGATTCGTTACCTATGTCTCCATATGCTGACCCTAGTGGTAATGGCATGTCTGGGTCTCCCCAGAAGTCTATCCCTACATAAGGGTAGTCCTCTATGGCAACAATCTGTCGTCGCCACCATGGAAAAAATTCTACTGGATAAGCATTGGCCACCCTACCACCCCCCAGTCTGCGCATCGCATCTGCCCAACGTCGTTGGGCTGGATCTCGAACCCCGTGGAGAGGAACATCCACTCTAGGGCTCAATCCCAGAACACGCTTGAAGAAAAATGTGCTCAAGATACTGTTGAACCCGAAGTTCCGTATCCTACTTTCCTTGCACTCGCTGAGCTGATGTTTCATGCTGCTTAGTAGGGAAGTGCTCCAGTCATAGATGGTCGGTGTCATGCACTACACCGCATAGAACATCAGTGGCCGAGAGGCCTGATGGAGTGATGCTAAGCTTGCTATCCTGCCCAGGGTCAGTAGTATGGCCTTTAGGCCTAGTACCTGTATAGCGTTGGTGGGAACTTGACTCCCCACCTTCTCCGTCTCTGGGTAGCAGTACATAGCTATGTACTCATCGATAGTCAGCCCATGACCTGGCCCTCCGCGGGCATGAAGGTTCACCATCTCACCCCGCTGTGATAGACCTGTGATAAAGTAGATATCCTCCACTTCAATGGTGAGGGACATACTGTCTAGCCGGAAGGACTCTGAGTCCGGATCCCAATAGTCTACAAGCATCTGTAGTAGTCCTGGTTTGGCCCTCAAGCCTCCTAGGCACCAAAACTTGTAGAGTCCGCATCTTCTTAGAGCTTCTTGAGCCATTCTGTCAGCCCTTACTGCTTCCTCTACATCACCATGCTCGCGTTCTCGCCACTCTAGCACCATCCTGCATGAGAAGTTGACCAAAATGTCCATTAGATTCTTAGAAATCCTTATGCGCGGCGTCATACGCGGCGGTTTTGAAAACGGCTGCGTATGTACGCGGTTTCTGGTCCCTTTTCCGCTTATAGCCAGCCCTATACGCGGAAAAAACCTTGATACCCGCTTGGGCCGTAGTGCTCATGTAAGTTTGGCCTTTAAAAATTCATTTGACCATGAAAAATTATAAAATTTGTATTGAAATGCAAGCTGAGAACATGAGTAAGTACCTGGAAGAATCGGTTGTGAATTCCGCCGGCTGGATCTCCTGGAATTCGCAGTTGAATATCAGAGCTCAAATGGGTAAAAGTTTCAAATGATTTATATTTTTTACTATTTATAGAAAATTTTTCAAATATTTGAAAATTTTTACCCCCTTTCCTATAGTTTTGACCGTTTCTAACCTTTTTGGACCGTTTCTGACCTAATCTGTGATGTAGAAGACCATTTTCAGCGATGTTTCAGCCTTTGGATTAACTTGTTCATACTGATCTCAGGTATAACATCTATACTGGCATATAGGTTAGGTTCACCACCGTTTGCATTTTGCATGACCTTATGACCATGTCACTATATCCTTAGGTACAAACCCACTCTATTATGTCACGGAACCTTCTTGCTGCTATAGAAGTGGCATGATATGAGTGGTAGAGACTCACCTTACATGGGTACCCTAGTTAGCGCCATATTTGCATTTGGTGCCCATGCCGATGTTTCCCCCTTTAGGGTGTGGGAGTCCATTGTATAGTATTGCCATGACATTTAGCAAGAGCATCATACTCCTCTTGATCTTATGCTGGCCTGTTCCCCCCCGGACTCCCCTTATATCAAGTTGTGGATGCATTATCATGAGCCTTGCCTGCCTTATTGAGCTTTATGCCGGCTTCCCTAACAATGCGTTTCAGCCATATAGCCCGAGCTTGTCTCATGTCTAGCCATGCAGAGCCCTTTATTTATATCCTTCGCAGCTTGATTCCCTTTTTACCGGGAGGGGATCTCCCCCCGAGTGTCGATATCCTACACATGTATCCTTGCATTGAGCATAGGTATGTTCCACTGCTTGGAACTAGGTTGTTTTCCTTTATGACACTCGTCTCCTCCTAGTTTGTAACTATAAAGCTAGTTTATTCTTTTTTCAAGCTTTTCAAATAACTGAAAAAGACAAAAAAAATAAAAAAACCAAAAATCCGGACAAGAAAAGATATTATCTTTGGCAGCTGTCGAGTCGTGTCGCCTTCGAATAGAGCACTGTATATCACATCCATTGGTTGGGTTATAGTTTGACTTAGGAGCTGTACTCGTTATCTGAGTTTTATCTCCACCGACTGGTTAAGCTTCCATTCCCTATGGAGCCTCTATTGATGCCTCCTACGTCATAGAGATGTCCCAGTTTGTATATCGAGTCTATGCTGCCTTCATTTAGTTACCATACGCCATTATGCTCTTGTTAGAAGGAAGTTGAAACCTGAGTCAGCCATTCCTCAGTTATCTTGACTTTGCATGTCGGCCATTCCCGGTACAGTTACTGGTTCGTGCACCTTATGATCGAGTTCTTCCATATTATACAGCCTTGCTGAGTACCTCGTGTTGGATGATGGGGGATTCCTTAATGCCCTCCTTCCAGCGGATTTCATCCCATCGACTTCAGATCATTTATTCTGGGATTGAAGTCTAGAGTCATTTTGAGTGCCTTGAGACTTGCAGTCATCAGTGGTAGGTTCTCTTGCCATCGACATTTTTGGGAATACATCAATGTCCCCTTATCGATGGATTCTGTCAAGTGTTCGACCTCAACACATTTATTCACACTTGTTAGTTTGCACTCTAGTACCTTGATTCCCATTTTCATTATTGGTGGGTGATCTCGCGTCTATTAATGGTATACATCAATGACTGGTAATCAGACGATGGACTACTATGTTCGACCTTGACACCTCTATTCGCATAGTAGGACATGTACTCGTAGCGGTTTGTGTAGAAGACCTTCCAGATTTGTGGCATCCACTATATGCTACCTCCTTGATCGTGCCAGTGTTCATGAGATTTCAGCTCTCGTGACTTGTTCCAGTATATGTCAGACATTTCCAGCCACTATGGAGACCTTGATCTGTTATATCTTCAGCCTTTGTGGAGATCATTGTACTTTGTATATCTTCATCATGGAGATTCTGATCTATGTATATTGTACGTGGCGATGACCACATATGTTCTATCATGTTTCATGCCTATTCATGGCCATTGTACTCTTATGTATCCGAGACTGCTATATGTATTCGCAGTTATATGCAGAGTTGTATTATGGTATTATGCTGATTGGGTGGCTGGTATTCCATTTGGGTACCTTCATCATTTCACTTCTGGGATGGAATTATAATGTATTTCGGCCATCGTATAACCCCTCTGATCTCATACATTAGGGGTCATCTGTTATAGCGGATTTCACCACACTAGGTGAATCACACATTGTATGTCCTTCCCCTGTCCCGCTGCAGACTCATTATTCCCTATGGACCATTTTTTGTCTTTTGATGTATCATTGACCATCCCTAAAAACATTAGAAAAATTATATACGCAGCCTTTTCCCCGATAACCGCGTACATACGCGGATATTCCCTCGATAGTCGTGTACATCGGGATGTGTGCATAATCCAAAATCTGCTGGAGCGTTCCTTGACTTGGATCTGACTCATATGACTCTTGGCCTTCCATATGCCTTGAGATCGCACGGATTCGACCTTTCAGTATCCATTTGAAAAGCTATATAAGGAACCCATTGAGACATTGAAAGCATAAGAGAGAATTGAGAGTATCAAAACTATAGTCCATTGTTTCCAGAATTATACTTGAGTCTTCATCCCTTTGTCCCTTTGGAGCACTGTTGTGTTCTTCCCAAGCTTGCCTTGGCTTGTAAGCTTGCTATCGAAGTGATGGAGGATTGAGGTGGTGGAGGCCCAAGTGGGGGATTCAGTTTCTCCGGTTCATAGACGTGCCGTCAGAGGTTGTCACTTGTAATCTCTGATTCATATTAATAGAAATATCTTTTCCTGTCCAGTAATGTGTATTTGAATGTATGTTGTATCCATTGGAATACGTCAAATTCTTATACATTATTGATTATATATGCTAGAATAGATCTAACACCATGAAATATAGTATGCTTGTATTGTTTACTTGTTGTTGAGGACGCGCTATAACAATTCAAGCAGCAGATTGGAAAGCTTAATGGGGATCTACTTCAACCGTCCGGAATAAGGTATGAGGTTCAATCCTTTAGTGTTAGATGTTTTTATTTCTATTACGTATTGGGAAAGATTGATTTCTGGAGTCTAGCTGTCTGTTGTGGTACCCCAATCCATAGGAATTTCTCTCCGTAACAGAAGTCTCTTTGATTTTTTTCTTCGTTTTTCTTTTGGATTCCATAAATCTTAGACTTCATTTTTTTATCCGTTACTCACTGATTATTTTGTTCATTGATGGACGCGAGGGTTCTTACTGGAAATATCCCAAATTTAAGATGCTAATGATAAACTGTATATTTCACTTGATTTGATTTGGCCTCAAGATTCCAAAAAGTTTCCCCTTTTTGAAGTATTGGATGAGTCAACATTGGAGGCGAGCAATATTCAGCTTGGTGCCTTCCATTTAATGCATTGATAGTAGGATTGATTTCTCTCCTTGGATGAAATTATCCAAATTCACTTAACCAAAGAAAAAAACATTAATGATGGGATATGATTAAGTTCATCCAAGAAAATTAATTAATCCTTCAACAGGATGAATATTGATTTCCCAACTTTGTGAGGATTAGTTTTTGTAAATTGATCGAGTTAATGTGTCTATGAAAAGAGTAGGAGAATTTAAAAATCAATCCTTCCCAAGTCTTACTTACAATCATATTTTCTATTGTAGAGTATTCATACAACAATATGAACTGCGACAAAAGGTAATGGCATGAATGTCAATAAATTGTCAAACGACAGGAGAAAATTAACCATTTTACAATAGAGAATTGATTGTTGTTGCAGGATCATTGCTGGTAGTTGGATCTCAAGGTGCTGAGATCCAACGACCCACAATTTTCCTGTGGCATCAATCATGATTCTTCCATAGGGTAGTTAATGGTCACAAATTAAGTAGGGTTGGAATTTGATGGGAATATTCCCTTTAAATTTTAAAGGGTATATTATATTTATCTGGCCTTTTAACTCTTCCAATTCAATTCCTACTGCTAAAGTATTTATTTGGGAAGTAGCATGTTAACTTTGAAAATTTTGGTATGTTGCATTACACATCGCTATGTTTATTTCCTAAGTTTATCACTTGATATACTTTAGATGTGTTATGCTGGCACATGTTACTTTTGACTTGTCTATGTCATTGTGAGTATGTTTTTTGTTCCACCTCATATATAGCGATGTCGATTTTCAAAGTACATGATTAACCAAAAACATGGGTAAACTAATCTGGTGTTATGTTTTAATTGAAAATTCAACTCCTTAATACACCATATCTTTTAATTGAAAATTAAATTCTTTAACAAAACATTATTATTGAAAGGTATTTTTTAAAATAAAACTTCATTGTTGAAATGTTATTTCTTCATGGAAATGTTGTGTGTCGAGCAAGATAAAAGTTCAAAACATCAAAAAAATTTGGTTTGAAGGGAAAAGATTAAATGATATTCCAACACTAGTTGCCACAAAGTTGAGCGTATTCTTATACCCTATTGTAATAGAGGAAATAAATAATTATAGGTAAAAAATAAAATAGCCTATGTAACCACTTTGTTATTTCATCATGACCATGATATATCCCCTTCTGTTTGGATATGATCAAAAAACAAGGAAATGTAAAAAGGCAAGCATCATGCTTGACTACAATGGAATTGAGCTTATGAAAATTGGAGAGAAGACCCTACTTTCACTGAGAGTGGCTTGAACCACTACAAGTGTGCCCTATTCACTATTGGATAGGGGGTGTGTAATCATAATCCATGTGATAGTTATAGGGAAACCGATCACTAACCCATCATAGGAAAACTCACCCAGTGTAATAATGGCGAAGTCATCCAAAGCGCCTCCTTTAAGTGTCATATTTGTCATAGTCACATCATAATAGAAAATACTCTAAAAATAAATAATTAGATATAAATATAACTTATGTTTTAAATACTAAAATGGTTACAAAGGGATAACTCCATATCTGGTGCATGCATGTACCCTCTTCTACTTTGCTAAAGTTTAACCAAATTGCTTCTAAAAGGCTCACTAGTTTTCCCTCACATTGTTGCTACATATGCTATAGGAACACCATATGTTGTTGACACAATTACATCGGGGATGAAATCTCAAATAAAAAAGTATATATCCCAAGATCCATAACATTTTTCATGCAAATTATAGTCAACTACAATGCTCCGTCTCTCCTCTACATTGGAAAAGGGGCTATTTCTGGGGATAAATGGATAATTTTGAAGGCATGTAAGAATATATGGGATGTGATTCAATTGAGATGCATATATCTATTATGTAAGTGATTTTGTTGGAAAATTTTTTGTTAGATGGAAGAAGGTTTTTCATTTACATCATATTTGGCTAGCCATATTCAAACAACATTGACAATTTTAAGGAAATTAATGTAGATTCTACAAAACTATAAACTGTAGATGATAAAAGTTCTTGGGAAAATTGTAGGAAATTGTAGATGCTACAAAAAATATCATTTACCTATTGTATTAAAAAAATGTACCATGACATGTAAGGCAATAATTCAGGCACGGGAAAATATTCAGTGTGTGAATTTTACAAATATCATGGCTATAAGGTCCAAACATTCCCAGGATACTATATGTAACTACTATATCTAGGTTGACCACAAGATATATCTACAAGAGTATTCTAGTTTATTATTCCAGCAGGGTAGAAACACATATTTCATTAAATTTGTAATTATTTAGTGGATCTAGAATTTAGAACTTTCGCTAGATTGAGTTCTTTCAAAATGAAAAAAGTCATAGCCTTTGAATCTTTACATAATTTCTATTAATAATATTTATAGTTTGTATTAAATGTTAAGTTGATTAAATTATTTTATAACATAATACCAACATTGTATTTGTTATTACAACAATTATAAATATTGTCATAGTAATTATTTCTGTCTTTGTTGAGTATGTTGTTTTATTTTTGGAAGTTGGCACCACTTATAATCAAAACGAGAAAATATTTTATGACTTTAAAGTCTAAGTTTTACCCTTGTAATGATTAAAATAAATTATGAATTAAAGTAGCAACATAATTTATTATTATTATTGTTGGTAGTGGTAGTGTATTAAAAACTAAGTTGATGAATGTTTACTTTATGAATAATAGATTAACGTGAGAAATTTCTTACCTATAAATGTATTTAATGATATTGATGATAGTAAATCATCCCTTGTTTATTAATATTAATTATTTTAACAATCAAAATCAATTATGAACTAGAAAAGCATTAGTGCAATACTGTTTGGTTTTTTTCATATACAAGAGGAAAGGGGGAAAACCAATTGAATTAATTATTGCAAGTGTTCATTATTTATTTATGAAGTATTTGAACAATGTGTTTAATTTAAAAGAGCATATTTATATTGAAAATATAGATATCTTACAATATTTATATTATCGTTATATTTTAAATCATCTATTAATTTACGTTAGGGCACGGAGGAATCGAACCACCATCGTCTTGCTTGTAATGCATGTGCTCTTCCATTGAGCTAGCACCCTTTACAACATGAGGGGAGAGGGATTGTGTTAACACCTGAATTACATTTTTCTAATCCTCTGTGACAAATAAAAATGATGAAAATATTAGACTTTGATTCTTTCAAAATGATGAAATTCTTAGACTTTGACTCCTTACATAATTTCCATTAATATTATCTATAGTTTGTATCAAATGGTAAGTTGATTAAGTTTATGTAATGACATTAATATTGTATATGTTACTATGATTAAGCAATTGAATTATAATTTGATATGGTAACTAGTACATTGTTGGTGTTGAGTTCCTATACTAGTCGAAGGTTGGCAATATTTTAGAATGACCCATTTAATACCTATTTAATGACATAATATAAATGTGTTTGTTACTATAACAATTTTAATTCTCAACGTAGCAAGCAATACTGCATGTGTTGAGTATCATGTTGTAATATATTAGAAGGTTGGCAACATTTTATAAGTGACAAGAAAAACTATTATATATTAAGTGTTACTATGCTAAGTTTATTATTTTAACGATAAAAAACAATTATACGTTAGAATATAAATATAATTTATTTATATTACTATTATTTATATTTTCTAATAAAATTTAAGTTGATCAATGGTTATATCACGAAAAATAGATTGCAGAAGATTTTTTTACATATTATTATTAAAGTTATTTAATGACATTAATAATCAATGTTTGTTGCTATTATTATCTTGGAATTTCATTTAGTTGAAATTATGTTAACTAATGTGTCTAGGTTGAGTTACATAGTAAGTCTAAGTGTTTTTTGAGTATGATGTTTTATTTTTGGAAGATGATAGCACTTGATAGAGGACAAGAGAAAATATTTTTATGACTTAGAGTAAAATAGGTTTTATCTTAGTAATGATTAAAATAAGTTATGAATTAGAATAGAGACATAATTTATTATTATTGTTGTTGTTGGTGGTGGTGTATTAAAAACTAACCTAATGAATGTTGATTTTATGAATAACATATTTAGACGAGAAATTTTACCTATAAATGTATCTAATGATATACTTTGATTATCATTAATATTAATATTTACGTATTAAAACAAAAGTCACCAATATTTGACTAGTGAATTATTAATAATTTGTGTAAGAAATTTCTTACATGATACAAAGTTATTTAACAACATATTAGTATTGTGTTGTGACTATTATTAACTTATGTAGTATTGACATTAAATGTTAATACGTGCCTATTGATTTTCAGGATTAAGCTATGTGAAAGCTTTTCAAACCATAATTAATTTTACATTGTTCCCCCGACGATCATGCGTGGAGTGCCCACTTGAAATGTTGGTTTGAAAAACTCACTAACAACTTAATCCAGAAAATCATTCATAGTGATGACAAACTGTGAAACCCCACACTCTGAAAATGTTACTACTTTGTCTTTGTTGAGTATAAGGTATTGCACTCTTTGTTGAGTATAAGATATTGCACTAGTACAAAGTTTGCACCACTTTAAAGTCTACATAAGAAAATATAATATTAATTAGAATGCAACAGAGTAGAACAATTAAATTTATATCAATTATAATAACAACTAATAGGGAAAAGTCACTTCAAACCTTATTGCAAGTGCCTTACATTTATTCACAGAGGAAGTCTAGAAGATGTTTTAAGGTTCATTATTGAATATGATTATGCACATTTGATATAGTGACATGTTGAGTTTATGTAAAAAACAAATTGAAAAGTTAAAAATTGAATGGTGTTATCTAATTCACATAAAGTACCGTCACATGAATTAACATAGAAGTTGAACCAAAATTTTCATATTAGCAAATAATATAAAATTCCTCAAAAAAGGTTTGAAGAGAATATTTGATATACAACCAACATTGAAAAGTGTTTCTTGTTGTATATTAATAACTCATTCAAAGAGAAAATTACATTCATGAATCATCTCCACCTAATCTCCTTATATTCATTCAAGCAAATCAATTACAACTTGTACACCACATTTATTTATCGTGGTCTTTCTGTAATCTTCTTTCTTTTGCATCCATGCCCAAACTATGGTATTAACTGGAATAGATCCAAGTCATCTGTCATCAAGGTTTGGTACCCAAATCATCTCAAGATTTACATGAAGAGTCTCACTTTCATCATTTTGGAAGATATATGAGGTGGTGTTTTCCATCCAAATCATCTCTCCTTCATCCTCAGTTCATGATCTAACTAGCAACATCTTTTCTTTCTCAACTTCAATCATAGGATTGAATCTTGGCTTTAGCTTGTTGCACTTGGGTCTAACATATACCAGTTCGTCCGTCACATTATCAAAATATCCATCCATAATACTTATATTACATGCAGTGCATTAAATCTCACATGGATTAAATTGTCTTTGTGATGCAATGTATTTGATGATAACGTCTAACATGAATTAAAGCTAACATGATGTTACTACTTAATGATTTATTTTTTGGATTAAGTTATGTGAAATCTTTTCAGTCCACAATGATTTTTTCATGGTTCTCGTAACAAGCATGGGTGGAGTGTCCACTCAAAACATTGGTCTAAAAAACACACACAGTTTAACCCAAAAAATCAATCACAATGATTACAAACTGATAAAACCTGCACACTCAAAATGTTAGTACTGCATTTATTGAGTATAAGTTAATATACAAGTACAAAGTTGGCACCACTTTAAAGTCTACATGAGAAAATATAATTATGAATTTTAATGCAACATAGTAGTACAATTAAATTTATATCAACTATAATAACGAATAATAGGGAAAAATCACTTCAAACCTTATTGCAAGTGCCTTACATTTATTCACAAAGCAAGCCTATAAGATGTTTTAAGGTGCATTCACATAAAGTATCATCACCTGAATTAACATTGAAGTTGAACCAAAATTTTCATATATATAGCAAATAATATAAAATTCCTCAAAAGGTAGCTTGAAGAGAATATTTGATATACTACAAACATTGACAACTTTTTCTTCATGTATATTAATTAGTCATTCAAAAAGGAAAATTGCATTTATGAATCATCTCCACCTAATCTCCTTATATTTTCTCAAGCAGATCAAGTACAACTTGAGGATGAAGATTTCCACAATTAATCTTAATGACAAAGAGAGTTTATGGAATTTAATTGTGTGTATTGAAATGTCCCTACATTTCGAGTGGACACTCCACCAATCATCAGGGGAACAAAATGAAAAGATCAAAGTGGTATTGAAGAGAGTGAGCAAAAGCTAATAATAAATAAGGTAAGGGTCGTGTACATACATTAATGAATATAATTATGCACATTTGATATAGTGAGATGTTGTGTTGATCTAAAAGACAAATTGAAAAGTTAAAATTTGAATGGTGTTATCTAATTCGCATAAAGTATCATCACATGAATTAACATTGAACTTGATGTGAAATTTTCATATATGCAGTAAATAATATAAAATTCTTCAAAAAGTCACTTGAAGAGTATTTATTATACTACAAACATTGAAAAATGTTTCTTCATGTATACTAAAAGTCATTCAAAAAGAAAAACTACATTCATGAATCATCTCCACCTAATCTCCTTATATCTGCTCATGCAGATCAAGTACAGCTTGTATACCACATTTATTTATCTTGGTCTTCCTACAATCTTCTTTCTTTGGCACCCATGCCCAAACTATGGTATTAATTGGAATAGATCCAAGTTCTGTGTCATTAGGATTTGGTATCCAATATTGTTCTAAAATGTTTCCCTTGTATTTCCCTGAGCTAGGTTTCCACCAATCAATCTTTACATGAAGGGTCTCACTGTCATCGTCCTAGAATATATCTGAGCTGGATTTTTCCATCTAAATCATCTCTCCTTCATCTTCATTTCTTGATCTAACAAGCAACATATTTCCTTCTCAACATCAATTCTAGGATCGAATGTTGGCTTTGGATAGTTGCACTTGGGTCCAACATATAACGGTTCATTTGTCACATTATCAAAATCCCCATCCATAATACTTGATATTGCATGGAGTGCATTACCATCGACGTTAACATTTTTCCTCGTATTGGGTGAAAAATCATCAGAAGAAGAATCACTTTCATCCAAGGGTGTATGGTCATTGTAGATTCCATCTAATGCATCAAGAAATCTTTTCCAATACTCTAGTTTTTTATTACATTCCTCTGTAGCAATTGGTTAATTCTCATTTCCAATAGTCTCTTTCCACATTTTTATGTATGATGTTATTCATTCCTTTAGTTTATTTAAATAAACATCATTTTCTTTGGGACGTAAGAAAGATGTCTTCCCTATGGGAAATATAGGTCGACCTTCATCATCTATATTCTAGAACTCAATTGGTTTTGACCACTCAATGTCTCTGATGGATTCTTTATACCTCCTAATTAAAACATCATTGAGTACAAGAAATTAGAAGTACTGGACATTAAGATGTCCGGCTATTGCATTTTCCCCCTCCTTGATGTACCCATTAGGAAAATTTTTGAAGTCATACACTTTGTCAATAAGTTTAGGTGGAAATCCTCATTTTTCTTCTATTGTGCGATATGCATCCATCATCTCAAGTAAAGAATATATATCTTTACTTTTCAAGTTGGAAGACATTCTTCCGTAGGTTCCATCTATGTATTCATGGGTGTGCCCCACAATCAAGAATCCAACCTCAATAGTGATGAAGACACCAAGTGCAATTAATAGTGATAGAAACATGAAAACATAACAATTCTTATTATCACTAGCTGCATTGTCCAACTGTAACAACAAATGGGGAGGAAGAGGTTTAAAATCAAGATTTTGATTTTTTGAGCTTCCATTTTAAGATAGGAAAGCATTCTTGTACACTCTACATTTTGATTAAATAGAGTTTTGAAGTAATGCATTTGAAAGTGGGTTTCTTGAACTTCCACTCTCATAAAGCAAATCACCATACATATCAAGGCGTGGGTCTTCAAGGTCCCTCAAGCACTTTGCAATAGATGTAATGGTAAATTGTGATCCCATGTGTACAAATGGTAGGGAGAAATGACCAAACCCACCTGTGCTATTCCCATGTGTTAGCATACTTTTAAATGACAAACCCAAGTTTGTTCCTGCAACAGATTTTGATTTGACATGTAATCTTGGGATTGAAGTATTTGTTTTGTCCATTTTATCATGGATAATGCTCAAGTATCCCTTTGGATACCGCTCTAACATAATTATGTGGGCATAGTAGCAATATCTTCCACACATAACAATCTTGTTATGTTTCTTCATTCTAGCTCATGCCTTTTCTTCCAGCTCATTTGTAGTCGATGTCTTCATCTGTGCTTTCAACACAATACATTCACTACATTTATTGAAGTTAGTGTTCTTTGAGAATACCACATCTAGAAAATGAGTATTCCAAATCTTGCTCATTGTTGGTTGTGATATTGATGGAAAATTGAGCTCTTGAAGAGCCTCATTGATCTCTTTTAACAAAGAAATTTTGGTGTACGTTGATGGAAACAATCTTAAAGGAGAAGACATTCCATCTTCTTTAACTTGTCATGTTTGGTTCAGTGAAAAATCTGAATTATCCATTACAATTTTGTGCAACATTTCTATGGCTGCCACAATATGTGCATATGCTTTGCATTTGTTGGTGTTACCATGAATTCATTTGACATGTCCTTGTTGAAAATTATGTTGGTAAGTATAGAAGGTGCTTTGAGGAATATTATGTATCTTGTACCATGATTTCTTACAAATAATATCTCCCTTAAACCTCATGTCCTTTACTTTCCTAGCAGTAGGAGGTAGGCCATGGCCATGGCTCTTTGACATGATTGTGTTGGAAAGGAGTGAATTCAAGACACATTCCCTAATGCCATTTTTATTTAAGAGTTTCATACCCCTTATAGTAGTTGCAATGTCTTTCCTATCCACATGTTGAATACAATCTTGTTTGCAGCATTCATTCGCTTCCAAAAGTCGGATTTATTTATCTTCATCTCTTTGTATTTGAAAGTTTCCATCTTTTTTTGTAGCCACAACTCGTTTAATCCTTTTATATGGCCTCGTTGCATGCATAGCAATTGAGTTTGGATCTTTGTCATTATAAAGATCACCATCCCATGTGTTTAAGGGACTTATTTCCTCTATAAGATCCCACACCGCCATTTCCTTGGGTGCCTCCTTGAAATTTTCATTCACCCTTAAAATATCACCTTCATTGTCCACCAACTTATTTATTAGCCATCTAACCCAACAATGTATAGACTTATCCCCAATCCTACATCTTTCACAAGTTCTATCTATGTCTTCCACAAAAACATTGAATTCCTTTTCACCTAACATTTCACCCTCAACCATGTCATCCTCACGGACATTAATTATGATCATTTGGCAATGCACATGCTTGTTCCCGTGCTTTCATGTGTAAGAGAAACCTTTTTACATGTGAATGTAAGCCTATCTTGGGGAGTATCTATTGGATGATCATGACAATGAGTTTCCAAATCTGATTCTTGCCAAAATTGATTTGAGAATGCACCCCCTAGTGTATTCTCAAATCTTGTTGGTGTTGGGACGCGCACCCTAACGGTCCTTAAGGTGGGTAACTCCGCAGAGTTATGGGAGTTTGTAAGCGGAGTTACGACTCAAAATAGTCTTAGGGGTGTCGAGGTTGAGCCAAAGTATTCTTTTTGTAATAAACCCATGGTTTAAATCCAGGGTTTAGGGTTCGGGGTGCCCATGGTTTAAGCCCATGGTTTTGTAATAAGTGCACTATAAATAAGCACTTTTGTAAAGAAGTCAGTTTAGGCTTTTGATGTAAGATGAATTGATGCAAAGCTAAGGCTATTTTGTAAGAGAAGGTTAAGTCCCAGCTGTGTGCGTGGATGACCTTTGCAGCTGTGTGCGCAGAGGGTTTTGGGTGATAAAGGAAATCTGCAGCTGTGTGCGCAGAGGCCTGCAGCTTTGTGCGCGGCTTTGAGGACTTGAAGGGATCTACAGCTAAGTGTGCATATCAGAACTGTGGTTTTTGTAAAAAGTTGAATAAAAAACAGTTCTGTGGACGTAACCCCTACACTGGGGGTGAACCACTTTATATCATGTGTTGTGGTTTTTGTCGTGTTGTTGTTTTGTTCTTTATGCATTGATAAATATACATCTGATAAGTAAGATCACTGCTAAATATTAACTTCGTTGGAATTCCCAGTAAAGGGTTAAGCAAGGCACTATTTGTTTATCTAACCGCGAAGCTAAATAAGTAACTATTAAAGCTCTGCATTGTATGATTATAAGTGTTAGAAGCTAAAGTTATAGTAATATCCCTCTTCTGCTTGCAGAAACCTGATTCTGGGGCACCCCATAGCTGTTTCGAGTGAGACCGCAACCTGGTCGCAGGTTGTTGTTGAAAGGGCCAACACTGTGGGTCTTTTGTTGGTGCAAAGTTAATGGTAAAAATACTGGGTCTGCCCTATAGCCCAAAAAATTGGTTCTGTTGCCGGTTGAACTCAGTATCTGCTCAAGAGGGGTTTACGTCGTACCTCGAGGGTTATGTTCTGGAGACCCTCTGTGAAGGAAATCGGTGATTAGCTTGATGAGACTTATCTGAAATTCGCTGAGCAAGAGAACAAAGATCCGCGTCGTAGTGCCAACGAATTTTTACAAAGCTTTCTGATTGGACCCCCGCAAGAATTAATATACTGAAAAGGGTGAACAACGAGATATCCCGCACTGTTGATTTCTGGACAACACGAACCCTTGAGGCATTTGTGATGGAGTTCACCATCGACACGAGTACTTCCTTTAGCGAAGTTGAGCGGCAGTTTTTCAAAGGAACAAGGGGTAAGTTTTTGAATTCATTTAGTTTGAGAATTAAAATTCTATTAGCTGAAAAAGGTATATTGCTAATTGAATCAGACTGTTAGATTTAGTATTACTAACCTATGTTTGCAAGTGAAAATACCTTCGACGAGCAAAGTGGTTTGCTGTGAAGTGGCAAAAGGTACAAGAGATATTTTGGATCCTATTTCCTGGGTCAGCATACCGAGTATTCCCCTGTAAATCCCGCATATTCAGAACCCGAAGAAACCCCTTCTGTTGGAAACCCTCCGGTAACCCCGCAGTAAATACCTATTATCCCTGAGAACTCGTCGCAGTCTGAAAGTAACCCTAGCTCGAGTATTCCTATCGCAAGTCAATCTACCCTAGTAAGTTCCCCCCCACCTACTACCAGTCCGCCTCCCTCCCCCCCTAGACTCGCGATGGCCCATATGAATGACGACATTAAGCTCCCTGTTTTCAAAGGAAATGGATCAGAGGATCCAGAACAGTTCTGGTTTTTATGCGAAGCAGTGTGGATTGCTAAGACAATTACGGATCAAGATACAAAAAGAGCGCAGCTGTTTACTTCTTTCAGAGACCGCGCTCTGACCTGGTTCATGAAGTTTTCCAGCACTCAGAACCATGATTTTGCTGATATAAAAGCATCAATGATAAAGGAATTTAAGAAGCCGAAATTAGAGTCACAGTGTATCACTGAGTTGAAAGAGATTCAGCAGAGGCGCGACGAATCAGTGTGGGACTTTGATCAAAGATTCAAAGTTTTGTAGACCAAGTCAGTTTCCCCATTGGACCTGCGCAGCACAAGGAATGGTTCATTGCAGCATTTCTACCACATATCAGAACTCCACTCATGCAACAGAAGGTTGCTGACCAGCAGGAGGCTCTGGAAATCGTGATGAAGCTTGAAACCGCCCCTGTCGAAGACAATTCTGGTATTTCTCAAATCCAAGCGCAGTTGGCAGTGATGGCGCTGGAGCTTTGTGATATGAAGAAAGGAAAAACCGGTCGTGAAGAGGTTTGGTGTACACAATGTCAGACAGAAGGTCACGACAAGGAACAGTGTCCTGTGGTAAGAAATTACCTAAATACTGGTGTGCCAAACCCGTTCAACCCTACTGTTCTATATTGTGAGATCTGTCGGACAACTAGCCAGCATCGACCTGAGAATTGCTATCTGCTATAGAGGTATGTGCAAGTCCCCAAGAACCCCTATTGTAACTTCTGTAAGTCCGTAGGACATAATGAAGATGAGTGTCGCAGCTATGACCTCATGAGAGAGCGCACCTATGACGCCTATCGGGTACAAAATGAGGGACAGAGCAATGATGGCTATGGTTACCACGATGGTGCATCAGGTAGAGGTGCTTTTGGAGGTCGTGGTCGTGGTGGTATGGTCGGAAGAGGAAGAGGCCAGGTTGTGTGTTACAACTGTAACCAGGGCGGGCATCTAGCGAGAGACTGTCGGAACCCAATTACGACATGTCGGTATTTCTGAACAGTAGATCATGTGGTCGAGCAGTGCCCGCAATTGATAGCAAAGGTTCATGAAAGAAAGAGTGCCCCCACTCAGAATATTCAGATGATTTCCGTTGAGAAAAGACCTATTTCAGCCATTAATGTTGTTACCCAGAGTGGATCTACGATGGAAGCACATAATAAGGAGAAACAACCTGACGAGGCTTGGGTTCATAAGGCCCCAGCGAAAGTGCCAGCATCTAATGTCAAAAGAGAAAAAGAGACATTCATGGAAGCCAAGAGAGACTTTACTGCTCCTAGCACATCAGTAGCACCTGCGCAACAACATCAGCAGCAGTCGCAGATGCAAGAAGCTTCGACAGACAAAGTAAGTACACTATCCTCCTTTTTACAGAGTTGTCTGAAGCTCTTACAAAATCAGAATGATTTAAGTGAGTTGCAGAAATTTATTGCTTCCTGCGAACCTCAGCAAAGTTCTGGTCAGGAAAAAGCTGTTAATAGCGTCAGGAGAACTGGCAGGGAAATGAGATTGAATGCTCTGATCAGAGAGTATGATATGACTGATGTTATCTTGGACCTAGGCTCCGAGGCAAATGTCTTAACTAAGAAAACCTGGGAACAAATGGGAAAAGCTACCTTTCATTGGTCCCCTATACAGTTGAGATTAGCCAATCAGCAGAATATTGTTCCCCTAGGACGACTCCCTAATGTCCCAGTAGATATTGATGGCGTCTGTACTGTAGCAGACTTCGAAGTTATTGAGATCATTGACGACAGCAACCCCTATCTAGCCTTGTTAGGAATTCAATGGGCAATGGAAAATGTTGCAGTCATTAACTTGAAGAAGAGACATATGACTTTCGAAGGGAAATAACTGAGAGTCATAGTCCCATTGGATCCTTCTCAAGGAGAAAGATACACAGATCCAGTAAGAGATGAAGACCAGGATGTTTTGGACCACATCTACAATATCACAGTGAAGGAAGAAGATTATGTTGATCCTATTGCCGAAGGTATCATGGATTGGTAGTGTGACAACTTCTGCATGACAGATTCAGATGATGGCCTAGAGAATTGGCAGAATAGACTGTATGAGCTACATGGCCATCGATGTGCCAGAATTACCAAGTCTCTCAGATGGCTTAGCTCACAGACAAGAACCTTACCTGTTTTTGATGGTTCGACAGACCTAGAAGAGTTTATTGTGCAATTCTCAGAGTAGGTACCTGACTCACAGAAAATGGAGACTCTAGATTCTGCATTCAGAGCCACAGCAACCAGATGGTGGAATGGTAAAAAAAATTATATTCATAGTTGGGAAGCATGCCAGAAGTCCCTTTACCTAAGATTCAGAGACCAACCTCAGGAGGTGCGAAGCAGGTTTAATGGTAAGACTAGTCCTCAAGGACATTTGGAGCAATGCTACGTGGCATGGAAGCATGTACCTTGTGAAGAATGGGTACATAGGTTTGTGCACACCCTGGAACCTATAGCAAAGAACTGGTATGCAGAGGTCAAGCTTCGCCACAGTACTGTAAGTTGGGATTGTCTTGTTGATAGTTTTGTGCTGACATTTTCTATTAATGAGGTTTCTCCTGCTTTGTATGCAGCTGTTGGGTTGATCCATACTAAATTATTTGATAATCAAGAAATAGCAGAATACCAACCTGATTGGAAGGCACAGGAAGCCAATGCAGTAGAATGTTATAACCTCGCAATTGACGATGATGACGATCCGCGCAACATTCACATTCCTGAGTCAGAAGGACACTGCGAAGTACATGGACCAGCAGTTGAGGCACTTGAAATGACTCAACCCCTGAAGATGCGGACCGTAAACATTGGGTCAGACAAAAACCCTAAGTATGCTACCATTGGAGATTATTGGGATGAAAAAATGGTAAGCAAGGTGACCCAAATTCTCCATGAATATCAGGATCTATTTCCGACGAAGTTCTCAGAGATGAAAGGTATCCTTGGGGATATAGGAGTGATAAATATCCCTTTGAAACCTGATGCGAAGCCTGTGAAACAATGCCCTTATAGGATGAACCCTAATTATAAGGAAAAATTCTGAATGGTGCTGGATAAGATGCTTGCTGCAGGAATCATTGAGCCTGTTGAAGAGTCTGAGTGGGTCAGTCCTATGGTGGTGCAAGAAAAGAAGACTAAGGGAGAAATCAGAATCTGTGTCGATCTGAGGAAGCTGAATGATTCCTGTTTGCATGATCCTTTCCCCACTCCCTTTACAGATGAAGTTTTAGAAAATGTTGGAGGTCAAGAAGTGTACTCTTTTACTGATGGATTTTCAGGTTACCATCAGATTCGAATTGCTCCAGAAGATCGACATAAGACAACCTTTGCTACAGAAATGGGATCTTTCTAGTATACAGTTATGCCATTTGGATTGAAGAATGCACCTACCATGTTTTCTAGAGTAGTCATATCTGCTTTTAAGTAATTCATACATAAATTTTTAGAAGTTTATTTTGATGATTGGACTATTTTCGGGTTAGTAAAAGACCACATAGCTAGTTTAAGACTAATGCTGGACAAATG
This sequence comes from Pseudotsuga menziesii, assembly GCA_001517045.1. Taxonomy (NCBI): domain Eukaryota; kingdom Viridiplantae; phylum Streptophyta; class Pinopsida; order Pinales; family Pinaceae; genus Pseudotsuga; species Pseudotsuga menziesii. Next base: position 320,806 of record LPNX010050072.1, read on the forward strand.
TAGACAGCATCAGATTTCCTTGAACTTGAAAAAGTGTATCTTCTGTGCCCCTTTTGGAATTCTGCTAGGTCACATTGTCTGTAAGCAAGGATTGATGATGGATCCTGCGAAGATAGCCATTATTGTGAACCTGCCACCTCCGAAGTCTATTAAACAATTACGCACTACACTTGGTCATACTGGTTATTATAGGAAATTCATTAAAGGATATGCTCAGATAACAGCCCCTATGGAAAAGCAGCTGAAGAAAGATATTAAGTTTGAATGGACACCTGAGTGTCAAGAAAGCTTGGATATTTTGAAGGAAAAGATGGTAACTACCCCTATTTTAGTATTCCTTGATTGGAATAAGGAGTTTCATGTGCATGTCTACGCATCCTCCATTGCTCTGGGAATAGTATTGGCTCAGTCAGGTGAAGGTCATATTGATCACCCTATTTCTTTTGCAAGTAGAAAGCTGTCCACAGCAAAAAAAAAAGTATACTACTACAGAATGAGAAGGTTTAGGTATGGTTTATGCATTACAGAAGTTTAGACATTATCTGTTAGGATCTCATTTTAATATGTTTACTGATCACTTTTCTTTGAAGTATTTGGTTAACAAGCCTGTGCTAGGTGGAAGGATATGCAGATGGCTGATTCTATTGCAGGAATATGACTTTGAGATCATAGTCAAACCTAGAAGACTGAACCTAGGTTCTGACCACTTGTCGAGGCTCGAGTCAGGAGAAGAACCCATTAGCTTGGACGAAGGTCTTCCTGATGCCCAGTTGTTTTCCATCCAGATGGTTGATGATTATTTCCAGGATATTGTTCAGTATTTGTCTACAGGGTTTACATCCACTGAAATGACAACGCAGCAGAAGAAACAGTTGGTGGTTAGAGAAGCCGACTTTACCTTAATAGCAGGACAACTATATAAGATGGGACAAGATGAAATACTCCGCAGATGTGTCTTGGAGCATGAAAATCCATTAATTTTGGTTGAGGCACACTCTGGCTCAGTAGGAGGTCATTACGCAGGAAAAGCTATAGCACAAAACATTCTGACAGCCGAATTATGGTGGCCCACAATTCATAAGGATGCAAGAGAATATTGCCACAGCTGTGACATTTGTCAAAGGACAGGAAAACCATCAAGGAGGGATGAGATGCCTCTAGTTCCGCAGGTAACTTTACAACCCTTTGATAAATGGGCTATTGATTTTGTTGGACCTATTAATCCCCCTGCAAAGAAATCTGGAGCAAGATACATTATTACAACAATTGACTACCTTACTCGTTGGGCCGAAGCTCAACCAGTCAAGACCTGTAGTGCTGCTACAGCCGCGAAGTTTATCTTCGATAACATCTTGTCAAGATTTGGGTGTCCTAGAATTCTTATGAGTGATAAAGGATCACATTTCTTAAATAATACTATTGAAGTATTGACTGAAGAATTTCAAGTATATCATCAGAAGAGTACTACCTATCATCCTCAAGAAAATGGAACTGTCGAAGCCTTTAACAAGATCCTTGAACACGCTCTGACGAAGGTTTGCAATGCTAACAGAAATGATTGGGACCTTCGAATTCCAGCAGTACTATGGGCTTATAGAACCACCTGTAAGAAGTTGACAGGCCATACACCTTTTAGGTTAGTTTATGGATAAGAGGCGGTCATGCCCATGGAGTACATTGTCCCTAGACTCAGAATATCTATTTTTATAGGGATGGATGACCTAGATATGATGAAAGAAAGGCTGGCAAAGATACTAGAACTTGAAGAGGACAGATTCATTGCAGGGTTCCAGCAGCAAGTACAGAAAGCTAGAGAAAAAGCATGGCATGATAGACACATCAAGAAGAAGCAATTCCAGTAGGGTGATCTTGTGCTCTTATATGACAACAAATTCATGAAATTCCTGGGTAAGTTCAAGACACATTGGAAAGTACCATACATAGTGCAGAAAGTTACTGATGGTGGCACAGTCCAGTTAGCTAAATTGAATGGAGAAATTTTACCTTCCATGGTGAATGGAAGTAGGTTAAAGAAGTACAGAGACAAACCGAGACCCCTTGATCAGGAGTAACAACATGAAGGACAGTCTAAGTACCAAGAATAGTTGGAATTGGGTACTAGACTATAATGAAGTTGTTCTCAAAGCTACGAAGTGTTGAAGACTGTCAAAGTCTGAAGGTTGAAGTTTGATTTCCGTATAGGTCAGGATGGGTCGAAGGTGCATATTGTGTCGAAGGTACTTATCAAGGTGAAGTTGAAGTTAGTAGCTATGTCGAATATCAAAGGTGTGTCACAGTCTAAAATGTGACGGATAGGACAAACTACACTTGGCGGCGACAGCACGAGAACTGCCCTAACTACCTGCAATAATGAGATTTTGGAAAAATCTGGTGCCGTGTGGACAGGATTTCCGCCACTCCATCAGATTCGGCATCATTAATGCACCATGATGACAAATTTGGTTGTGGGATTCTATAAGACGCTACACCGGCCTGCGACTACTGCATTGTGCATCTCTTTGAGTTTCTCCAGTTAGAACTATGTCGAATGATCGTGAAGTCTAGGAGTTATTACGATTGGTCAAGGAGAGAGCTCTGCTGAACCTTCTGAGCAATCCACCCGTGCAACCATGTTCGACCAAGGCACAAAGAAAGGCAAAAGTTCGCTCTAAGAGGAAGGAAGAAAGGTAGAAGTGCACTCTAAGCCACACGAAGAAAAGCATTGGTCTTCACAGGAAACCTCTGAAACATTCAAAGATGTATCCTCCTGGTTTGGTAGAACCAAGGCGGATGTTTGTATTATGCACCTTGACACACAATTATGGGGACCCTAAGTTGTGGATGGTCAAATGTTTGGTAAGCAGATTGAAGGACGGGGTCACTGATAGATCCAGAAGACCTTAACCAGCAAAGGAACAAGCAGCCGACAACCGCATGTATGGCTTTAGAAAGCAGCGCACTATGTTTCGCCAACAATATTCTACCACCAGAAAAGCAACTGAGTGTCCTGGGACGGGACACTGGTGAGTCTTAGGGGCCTGTTGGGACGCACACCCTAACGGTCCTTAAGGTGGGTAGCTTTGTGGAGTTATGGGAGTTTGTAAGTGGAGTTACGACTCAAAATATTCTTAGGGGTGTCGGAGTTGAGCCAAAGTCTTCTTTTTGTAATAAACCCATGGTTTAAATCCAGGTTTTAGGGTTCAAGGTGCTCATGGTTTAAGCCCATGGTTTTGTAATAAGTGCACTATAAATAAGCACTCTTATAAAGAAGTCAGTTTAGGATTTTGATGTAAGATGAATTGATGCAAAGATAAGGCTATTTTGTAAGAGAAGGTTAAGTCCCAGCTGTGTGCGTGGATGACCTCTGCAGCTATGTGCGTAGAGGGTTTTGGGTGATAAAGGAAATCTGCAGTTGTGTGCGCAGAGGCCTGTAGCTGTGTGCACGGATTTGAGGACTTGAAGGGATCTGCAGCTGAGTGCACAGATCAAAACTGTGGTTTTTGTAAAGAGTTGAATAAAACATAGTTCTGTGGATGTAACCCCTACACTGGGGGTGAACCACGTTATATCGTGTGTTGTGGTTTTTGTTGTGTTGTTGTTTTGTTCTTTATGCATTGATAAATATACATCTGATAAGTAATATCACTGCTAAATATTAACTTCACTGGAATTCCCAGTAAAGGGTTAAGCAAGGCACTGTTTGTTTATCTAACTGCGAAGCTAAATAAGTAACTATTAAAGCTCTGCATTGTATGATTATAAGTGTTAGAAGCTAAATGTACAGTAATATCCCTCTTCTGCTTGCAGAAACCTGATTCTGCGGCACCCCATAGCTGTTTCGGGTGAGACTGCAACCTGGTCGCAGGTTGTTTCCAAAAGGGCCAACACTGTGGGTCTTTTGTTGGTGTGAAGTTGATGGTAAAAAGCCTGGGTCTGCCCTATAGCCCAACAGTTGGATGTGGCAAAAGAGCATCATGTTTTAATACCTTCTCAATGTTAACCACTATGGATCATTTATTTACCATCCTTCCATCCACTTTATGACCAATATTTGTATTGAATATGGATCCTTCACCCACCTTCACTCCACACTGCAAAAGATCTACCTTAGTCTCCAATAGAAAATGCAGAAGAGACATTTGCACCTATACAGCAAATTAAACAAACTTAGTATTTGCTAAAAAAACAAGCAATGTACCATAAAAAACACTTAACATGTGCTTCAAGATTTTGATTTACCTTTGTTATGCCTCAAATCTATGATCTTCCATGGATGTAAGTCCCCTTCATCAACATCTTCCACAATCAAATGTGGTTCAATGAAATCAATTATCAAAACCATAACATATCCTACATTAAGCCTTTCTCCACCATAAGTAGTTTTCAATCTAACAAAACCACATCATCATCGATCACATTGGACCGTGATGGAAATCCAACTGGAGTTAGATTTTGTCCTTAAATCATTGCATGGTGAGTGAAATCTAATGCGTGTTAGCTTTCATAATGTAGTTTTCCATCTAGCATAACCACATTGTCATCAATCACAATGCACCAGATGGAAAACTAGCTAGAGTTAGCTTTCGTTCTTAAAACATTCCACGGTGAGTAAAGCTAATATATGTTAGTTTTCATAAGGTAGCTTTCCATCTAACACAACCACATTGTTATCAAATACATTACACCATGATGGAAATGTAGCTGGAGTTATCTTTCCTTCTAACAACATGTCACTATAAGGGAAAGCTTATGTGTGTTAGCTCATTACATCATGATGGAAAACTAGTTGGAGTTAGCTTTTATTTTAACAACATGGCACGATGAGTGAAAACTAATGTGTGTTAGCTTTAATAAGGTAGTTTTCCATGTAACTCAAGAGCATTGTCATCAAGCAAATTGCATTGTGTTGGAAATCTAGCCGGAGTTAGCTTTCATCATTAAATCATTGCACGGTAAGTGAAATCTAATGTGTGTAAGCTTTCATAGTGTATTTTTCCATCTAGCACAACCACATTGTCATCAATCACAATGCACCATAATGGAAATCTAGCTATAGTTAGATTTCGTTCTTAAAACATTGCACGGTGAGTAAAGCTAATGTTTGTTACCCTTCATAAGGTAGTTTTCCATCTAACACAGCCACAATTTCACCAAA
>LPNX010050072.1:326033-408816 GCA_001517045.1 Pseudotsuga menziesii
TATTTCCTTCTAAAAACATGGCACTATAAGAGAAAGCTTATGTCTGTTAGCTCATTACACCATGATGGAAATCTAGCTAGAGTTAGCTTTCCTTTTAAGAACATGGCATGATGAGTGAAAGCTAATGTGTGTTAGCTTTCATAAGGTATTTTTCCATGTAACATAACCATATTTCCATCAAGCATTTTGCACCATGTTGAAAATCTAGCTGGAGTTAGCTTTCATCCTTAAATCATTGCACGAAGAGTGAAATCTAATGTGTGTAAGCTTTCATAGTGTATTTTTCCATCTAGCACAACCACATTGTCATCAATCGTAATGCACCATGATGGAAATCTATCTGGAGTTAGCTCTCATTCTTAAAACATTGCACAATGAGTAAAAGCTAATGTGTGTTAGCTTTCATAAGGTAGTTTTTCATCTAACACTGCCGCATTGTCATCAATTACATTACACCATGATGGAAATCTAGCTAGAGTTAGTTTTCCTTCTAACATGGTACTATGAGTGAAAGCTTATGTGTGTTAGTTCATTACACCATTATGAAAATCTAGCTGGAGTTACCTTTCTTTTTAACATGCCAAGATATGTGAAAGCTAATGTGTGTTAGCTTTGATAAGGTATTTTTCTATCTAACACAACCAAATTGTCACATTGCACCGTGATGGAAATCTAGTTGGAGTTAGCTTTCAACCTTAAATCATTGCACTGTGAATGAAATCTAATGTGTGTTAGCTTTCATAATGTAGTTTTTCATTTAGCACAACCATGTTGTCATCAATCAAAATGCACCATGTTGAAAATCTAGCTAGAGTTAGCTTTCATTCTTAAAACGTTGCACGGTGAGTAATAACTAATCTGTGTTAGCTTTTGTAAGGTAGTTTTCCATCTAACACAGCCACATTGCCATCAAATACATTACACCATGATGCAAATCTATCTAGAGTTAGCTTTCCTTTTAACAACATGGTACGATGAGTGAAAACTAATGTGTGTTAGCCTTGATAAGGTAGTTTTCCATCTAACACAACCACATCGTCATCGATCACATTGCATTGTGATGGAAATCTAGTTGGAGTTAGCTTTCATCCTTAAATCATTGCACGGTGAGTGAAATCTAATGTGTGTTAGCTTTCATAATGTAGTTTTCCATCTAGCACAACCACATTGTCATCAATCACAATGCACCATGATGGAAATGTAGCTAGAGTTAGCTTTCGTTCTTAAAACATTGCACGGTCAATAAAGCTAATGTCTATTAGCTTTCATAAGGTAGTTTTCCGTATAACACAACCACAATGTTATCAAATAGATTACACCATGATGGAAATCTAGTTGGATTTAGCTTTCCATCTAACAAAATGGAACTATAAGGGAAAGCTTATGTGTGTTAGCTCATTACACCATGATGGAAATCTAGCTGGAGTTAGCTTTCATTTTAACAACATGGCATGATGAGTGAAATCTAATTTGTGTTAGCTTTCATAAGATAGTTTTCCATGTAGCATAACCACATTGCCATCAAGCATGTTGCACCGTGTTGGAAATCTAGCTAGAATTAATTTTCATCCTTAAATCATTGCACAGAGAGTGAAACCTAATGTGTGTAAGCTTTCATAGTGTATTTTTCCATCTAGCACAACCACATTGTCATCAATCACAATGCACCATGATGGAAATCTAGCTGGAGTTAGCTTTCGTTCTTAAAAAATTGCACGATGAGTAAAGCTAATGTCTGTTAGCCTTTATAAGGTAGTTTTCCATCTGACACAACAACATTGTCATCAAATACATTACACCATGATGGAAATATAGCTGGAGTTAGCTTTCCTTCTAACAACATGGCACTAAAAGGGAAATATTATGTGCATTAGCTCATTACATCATGATGGAAATCTAGTTGGATTTAGCTTTACTTTTAACAACATGGCACGATGAGTGAAAGCTAATGTGTGTTATCTTTCATAAGGTAGTTTTCCATGTAACACAACCACATTGTCATCAATCACATTGCGTCATGTTGGAAATCTAGCTGTAGTTAGCTTTCATCCTTAAAGTTGCACGGTGAGTGAAATCTAATGTGTGTAAACTTTCATAGTGTAGTTTTCCATCTAGCGCATCCACATTATCATCAATCACAATGCAGCATGATGGAAATCTAGCTGGAGTTACCTTTCATTCTAAAAACATTGCACGGTGAGTAAAAGCTAATGTTTGTTAGCTTTCATAAGGTAGTTTTCCATTTAACACTACCACATTGTCATCAAATACATTACACCATGATGGAGATCTAGCTAGAGTTAGCTTTCTGTCTAACATGGCACTATGAGTGAAAGCTTATGTGTGTTAGCGCATTACACCATTATGAAAATATAGCTGGAGTTAGCTTCTTTTTTAACAACATGGCACGATGAGTGAACTTATCATTACCAAGTGGATTTGTCATTATGTCAATAGTTTTCTCTGTTGTAGGACAATAATAAAGGAAAATGTCTTGATTATCAACCAACTATCTGATGTAATTGTGATGAAATTCAATACGCTTAGTTATGGCATGATAGATGGAATTTTTCACCATTTTGAGAGCACTCTGATTGTCGCAAAAAAGTGAGGTTAGCACTGCTTGGTCAAGTTGAATATCAACCAATATTCTTCGTAACCACATTGCCTCACAACCTCTATTGAAGTCTGCCTTATATTTTATGTCAATGGAGGATAAGGAAATTGTAGGTTGTAGCTTACTTTTCCATGAAATTGCCTTCCTAAACCAAGAGTGAACACATAACCTGTTTCTAACTTCCTTGTATCAACTGATCCAACCCAAATCAAATCAATATGCTCTGCTATCATGGAGTCAACAGATCCCTGATATAGAATTCCAAAATCAAGGGTTCCTTTGAATATTGACGGACTCATTTTGCAACTTGCCAATGTAACTCTTCAGGATTAGACATGAATTGAGAAAGAGACAAATCATTGCAAAACATAGATCCAATTGGGTGGTAGTAAGATAAATCAAACTATCAACCAATTGCCAATACAATGACTCGTTGACTAGTGGTGAGTCTGTGTAAGCTGAGAGTTTTATGCCAACTTCCATAGGTGTAGATGTAGGATTAAATTCAGTCATTCATAATTTTTTGAAGAGTGCTTTGGCATACTTGACTTGTGATAAAAATATAGTGTGCTTAGATTGCAAAAATTCTACACCTAAACAATAATGAAGCAGGCTTTAATCAGTAATTTCAAAAATAGATCAAATATCAATTTCACCTATTGAATCTTGTTGGCATGTCTTTTGGTGATGGGAATACCGTCAACATAGACAAAATAACTTCACTATATCATCGTCATTGTTTATGACGTAGAAAGTGGGTTCATAATAGGTTTTTCTAATTCTAGAATCTCTAAGGTATTGATCAAGTTTGAAATACCAGGCTTGAGGAGCCTGCTTGAGTCCATACAAGGAATTTACCATCCATACAAGGACTTTACATCAAGGCACTTTTAACATCCATCTGTATATCTTCCATCTAGAATGAACAGAAATGGAGATAACTAGTCGAAAAGTTACCATTTTTGCTGTGGGGGCAAAGGTTTCTTCACAGTCCACCCCTTCATCTTGTGCATATTCTTTGGCGACAAGAAAATATTTGTATTTGTCCAAAGAACCATCTGATTTATATTTGACATTAAAAATCCATTTACAACGAATTGCTTTCTTCCCTAGAGGCAATGTAGACAACACCCAAGTCTTGTTTTTCATCTATGCATCATATTTCACTTTCATGGCAGCCTTCGATTCAAGTTTTCTTTTTGAATCTTCAAATGTGCTAGGTTCAAATACCTGGCACAAAATCAACAGAAGTGAGAGTAAAATTTACCTGCTCACTGCCTCATGCAATTTGTTGCCTCAATCGTGTAGTTTGTCCTTTTAGTACCTTTGGTAACTCATCTTCTCAATATCCTTCCATCATGGTATAATACCATTTCCATTTCCTTTGTTGGCCCTCTTGATCTTGCCGTGAAGATCAAGAATCCCTCTCTGTTGTGAAGATTGAGAATCCCCCTCTTCTTAACCAAACCCCTCCTTGGAACTTGACTCCTCTAATGTTTCTGGCTTTGAGTCCTGTTTGATTTCAACACTAGAACTTGTTCTTGAATGAGCAACAAATTCCCATACACTAATTAGTACTATCCATAGATTTATCATTATCACAAAAGAATGATATTTTTTCATCTATAACATCTCTATTGATCACAATTTTGTTCGTAGAGACATCCAGTTATTCATTAGGAACATTTTTCCTTGGGAATATTTTCAAAAGAAATACAGCTGAAAAATACCAAAATATTTTACAAAAGGTTTTCTTCCTAACCATGAATCCTCAGGAGTGATATCCTACAAATATTTACAAGGATTTTTGTTAAGGATGTAAATAGCATTCATTGCATTTTCCTAGTATGGATATGGTACATTCTGGTTGTGCACTATGCAATTTGCCATCTCCACAACTATCCTATTCCTCCTTTCCATGAATCCATTTTGTTGTGGAGTGTATGAAGTGGTATACCGCCTATGTATACCTTCCCTTTTGCAAAATTATTTGAACTAAGTTGAAACAAACTCACCTCCATTATCAGATCCTAAAGCTTTGAGCTGTTTACTTATTTGTTTCTCAACAAAATATTTTCATGTTACAAACTTTGAACAACAATTTGACTTGTTATTCATAAAAAGAACCCTCATTTTCCTTGAATAGTCATCAACCAGTAGTAGGAAATACTTAGCTCTGGATATTGTAGGTGTTTTCATTGGACCATGCAAATCAACATGTAGTAGGTCCAAAACTCCTTTGGCTTGCCATGTTTTATTGTCAGTATCAAATGAAAGTCAATGTTGTTTTCATAATTGACAGTCTGCACATATCTCTAACAATCCTGCACATACATCTAACAATCCTTAATGTATGGAAGACCATCCACCATATTAGTCTTATTAAGTACAGATAAATATTGATAACTTAGGTGTCCATGCCTTTCATGCTAGACTACATTTGTATTCTCTACCACACCTGGTGCATGTGCCTTTGTTGTTTTTAGATCAGCCAGTCTATACAACCCTTTTCAAGAATACAAACTACATTCACCTTGTTATCACAAGAGTAGTGACCATATATTTGCTTCCTTGAAAATTTACAAAAATATTAGGGTTCCTAGTTATCTCACTAATAGACAATATTTTTGCTCATGTTAGGAACATATCGAACGTTTTTGAACAACCTCACTTAAAGTATTGTTCAATATGACATGAACAACCTCACATCCTCTAACATAGTGAGTCCATCCATCACCCAAAGCAATAGATTCACTAATACTCTTATCTTCAATGAAATTTACATACTAGTTTATGTGACACTTGTAGTGGTGAGATGCGCCTGAGTCGAATACCAGGCTATAGACTTGGTTGATTGATTATGTAATGCCACAAATGAAAAATCACCCACTTCTTCTTCTTCACCTCTTTCGGCAACATTTGCATGCCTTGATTTCATTTGACCACGTGCCAAGTAATATTGTTTTTTTTGGCAATATCTCTTGAAGTGTCCAGGCTTATTGTAGTAATAACATATGAATTTGTTCTCTTTGATACATTGCTAGCATTTTTTTGTTTGTCTTTGCCTTTGAACTGTGCACTAAATGCACTTGTTATAGTGGATGGAGTTGATGCCTCTATCTGATCTAGCCTCCTTTCCTTCTGTACAAAAAAGTGTTAATAACTTCTCAAATGTAAGTTGTTGGTTCTCTCCAAGTAGATGTAAGGACTCAACAAATTAATCAAAAAATGGCGGCAAACTTCACATCAACATAGTAACCATATCCTCATCATCCACCAGCTTCTTAATAGAAAAAATTTAGCACAGGCTTACTACCACTGTGAGTACTCCATCCAATCAGTTTAGCAAACCTCCTTCATGTTGACAATAGCTTTGAATTTCCATGCAGTGGTTGGTAAATACTTCCACTCTCCAATTCATAGCAGGTCATCAATCCTTCACATGGTAGTTTCATGGTCAAGACCAAGGTGGTGGCTGATCCTCGATGAGCTTACTTTTATCATGCGACTACACCACAAGATCACAGCTGTTGGCCCAATGAAAACTCCTTGATTTAGCAGCATATCAGGTCACAGCAGCTTTGAATATCTACTTGCCTATATCGATATTACAGTAAGCAGATTTTCTAAAGTTCAAAGTCTACCATCAATAGTAGAAATTCCAGAAAATTCAAAACATAGTCAAGATTTATCATAAAAGAAAAGTTGATAGGGATAAATGCAATGAATGAACTCAAAATGACACATTAAGAACCAATGACACCCCCACTGGTAAAAGGTAGTATTTACATTGACAAATTCCAATCACTATGTCCTTTCAATTTTCAAGTACATATAACACTTGAAGAGATCTCTAAGGATTTAGGTTTAAAAACTTCAAGATCTAGGCAATTATTTATTCCATCACTACCTCACTAGTGCAACCAAACGATCCCTTATGATTTGGATAGTGTCATCATTGCTAGTTTTGATATAATATATGAATAAAATTTTAATATTTGTGGATACAAATTTTAGAATCCAAAATAAGTGGAAGCTATAAAATACAAAGAAATGTTTTTAAGGCCACCAAAGAATATATCTAAATCATAGGATATGTGAATAACGAAAGTAGTTCCTTATTAAAAGGAAGTTTAGTCATTAGGTTGAGGAAAAACATGAAATTTACTTTGAAAAACTATAGAGATGTTGGTAGTAGCAATGATCCAAAGAGGATTCACATAGATGCAATACATGTAGAAAAAATAGCAGCATAGCGGTAGTAAAATCATATAGCAGCAATAGAAGCATTCACATAGATGCAATTCATGGAAAAAAAACATTGATTTCAAGCTGAAGTCTATCAAAATTGAAGACTGTAATCATTATGTTGTAACCCAAAAATAGAAGGAAGAATCTTGGACCACCCTAAATGTCCAAACCAGTAATGCCAATGACATTTTTGTTGGGATACCTACCACTTATAGAATGCAGAAGAAGATAGAAGACATCATTTACCCACCTACGCAGCACATTTATCAAAGCAAGCAGATATGGATGTATCCTACGCAGCATGTTTATCAATAAGCTTAGTAAGGAACTCATTGATTTGGCGATCAAACATGGTCGTGACCATAGTAGTCCATTTGGAGGCCATGGACTTTCCGGAGACTTTGTCAACAGAACAGTCATACGTAATAGAAGCAAAAGAATCAACCATTTACTTCAGTTTGGTTGCAAAAGCCACCCTGATGCCATCTAATTTCTCCTCATTGATAGAAACAATATCTCACTCATGTTTAATATAGATAGTTTGCCATTCCTCTCTAGGTTTGGTTAGTTGAGAAGTTGAAGCTAAAATTTTAGAACTTTGTGTTAGTAGGTTTCACTGCAATAGCCTCAAGGAAAAGACAGTAATGTAAAATCCATTTATGTTGAGATTTGCAGGCGCATTTAGTATGTAAAGAAAGTATATGGGTAAGCATTCCCCTTGTGATGCAAATGGAGTGACAACTACTTGATTATATATATAATAACTACCTAGTACAATTGCCCTTTGAAATAGAGTGCTTTTAGTTCACACTGCTTCGGGTTGCTACCCCTCATCAATGGCAAGAAAATGTCTACATGTTTAAATACTACCTGTGAGAGGATTAAGGGTAAACTTGGATTACAACTTAGTACAACCCCAAATATGGAGAACACTTGCATCCTCAAACAACTAATTGATAGAAAATTGCAAATTCAGAGGATTGATCTAACTTACAGGAAACCATTTAGTATTACAGGAATTCATCGAGCATTACCAGAATTTATCTTCGAAGGAATTTGATGGCACACCCTTAGATTCTTGAATCTTTTGTAAGAAAATGCCCAAGTTTATAAATTAGCACTCTGTTATGGAACAACAACCTTCAATGAATCCCTAATCAACAAAACTTTGGCTACATCGCACCACCAAGGAGATTATGTGTAACTTCAACCGTAATCTGGATAAATTCCACAGATCAATTCAATGTCCAGAGCTACCAATAATTTGCAAGTGCTGAGACAAACGATTCTCTTTCTCAGTTATATTTTGAAATGTCATTCCTCAGTCATCAATGATTTGGTGTTCTCCTCAAGCTGTGATATTGGATCGTAGTTCTAATTTGAGCATTCTTCAAATCCTACACCTACGATCTGACCTGAGAATCTCCACAATCCAAAAAAAAATAATTTTCATCCATTAGTATCTTCCTCCTCTCTTCAGAGACCGATTGATCATCCTTGCATCGAGTCCCTCCTGGAAGGATCAAGGCAGTCGAGGAAGTTAGCCCGACATAAAGGGGGAAAGGTTTTGTTCTTTTTTGTTTTTGCATTTTCATTTTGTTAAATTTTGTTAAATTTTATTTATTTTAGTTTATTTTATATATTTGTCTTTATATGATTTTTTTTTAAAAGACTAAACATTTTTAATTTTTAATTTTTTTAATTTTTCAGTATGGAGTACTTGAGTCACTTTCCTAGATTTTAGGAATCTACTATCACACACCTAGTTTCCATCAATGTAATCAAAATTGAACCTAGTTTCCATCAATGTAATCAAAATTGAAGCTTTGGGATCCCTTCCAAAGGGTTCTAGCCTTTCTTAAAAGTGTAAAATTAAAATTGTTTTTCAAAAAAAAATTAAATTTTGAATTTTACCCTTCTAATTAAGAAGGGCATAATTTATATTGACATTTCAAAAGAAGGGAAACATTTAAAATTACCCATCCATATAAATTTCTCAAGATGTTGAAATTCCTATGTTATAAATTTCAACTCATCATTCAAAATATTGGAAATATGATAAATTATAATCACTTACTCACTCGTGTTGTGCACTCATGGCTTAGTTGTGCAAGATGACCAGTAATCATTGATGACTATGAGGTAGTATAGCCATCGAGATGTGACTCTGACTCTCAAGTCACTTGGGGTTGCAATCTAAAGTGTGGCAATGTGTCAACAACTATGACTATAACAAAAAAGAACAACTACGAGTCTACTACTAGGCCCGAAGCGAGCTCAAAACTTTGTGCCTACTACCTATGTGAACCTCGCTACCAATGTCCACTGTTTTTTCGTCAAAATGAAATTCAAAATGTCAGTTTGATAAGTCCTCCTCTACAAGAATTCATTTATTGCATGAATATCATGGACTCATGACAACTATGAATAACACTCGATGTCATGCAAATACAAATAATGGCATGTATCTAGGATCACAAATTGTGCATAAGCCGATTTATGCATTGCTAGAGAGAGGTGTCATTGGGAACATGATATGGAGAAACAATGGTGATTAATAAAATTAAAAAAACAATTGTTGGCTCAAGGATAGTCTTCAATTTGATGGGTAGGATGATCGTGATGTAATCTCCCTCTGTCCTTCCAAACATTTGTGGTTTCTCACAACATTTGTCCTCAACGCTACCAAGTGGTTCACATAGAAACTAGACTACAAAGTGGAATATCTATATATCAATCAACATGATGAAAATTAAGCCATATATGTTCATAAACTCTGCTCAACTTAATATCTGACATCTCCCTTGTAAAGTGTAATTTGGATGGTGTTTGTTATTGATTATCTACCTTAAAATGTGGGGATGATCAATTTGATCCATCACTAAGTATTTTATGCATGATGAGCTCGGCTTTCACTATATCCATCTATTGAAAATATCACTTTTCTTTGACACCAATTAACATCTAGACAACTTTATTGGTGGTAGTCCTAATGCTCAAAACCCCTTTCAATTTGAAATGAAGAAAATATATTGAATATCGCGCCCCTATACTTGATCTAGTTGTCAAAAGGAAGATAAAAAATTGTGCATTCCTATGTGTAAAGAACCAACCAAGGTGTAATTAACCACCATTCATACTTATCATACAACGTAATAATTATTTCCCTCAACATACTCAGTAGAGTAGTGCTTGAACTAATCTTTCCCAACTGAGAACAAATTGAACATATTTTAAAAGGAGGTCATTGGACATGTGGAGTGACCCATTTTGAGAAATTTTACAAAGGGAGATCTCTAGAGCTAGATTCATTAAGAATTAGACCATAGTGGGAGATGCTGGGAGAGCTCACCAAACCCATATAGCAATGAACAACCATGTGCACTACTTAACATCTTTGGAGATCACAAGTAAAAGAAAGGATGTTACTCTTTCTATTTTAATTGATCCAAGAACCACATCTAAGAGATTTATTTTACCAAATACATTGTATAGATGTGGCTTGGTGGCTATTAGGAAATATGATTTTAACATCATTGAGATGACCTCAGGAGTCAAGTAGGGGGGTGGATTGATGGATTTGGATATTGGAGTGCATGTGACTCAAATAGCCTAGTGTTATAAAAAAATGGGATCTTATGATGTAATCATAGGCATGGATTGGTTGGAGGTACATTTGATTGTGCTAGATTACATAAGAAAGCTACTTCATTTCTTAGATGATGAAGGGAAGGAAAAGGTCTTGAGAGGGACAAACATGGTTGTATCCTTGCAATTTGTATCATTATTGTAGTTGAAAATAAGTCCCAAGAAGGGCTACTAGATGCATATTGTGGTGGCATAGTTTTGACTCAGTATCCCATCTTGTCAGAATTTCCAGATGTTTTTCTTGAAGAGCTACATGGGCTTCCTCCTAATTGTGATTTGGTGTTATTTGTTCAACCAAAGACCATATAAGTTCCCTTATTCAATGCCCATGCTTTAATTTCATTAGTTGCAAATGCATATGAATAATGTTTTGGATTTAGAGTTGATCCAACCTAGCATGTCACCTTGGGGAACATCGATTATCTTTGGGAGGAAGAAGGATGGATCCCACATGTTGTGTATAGATTACATAGAGTTGAATATTAAGGACACCATATATAACCAATATCCCTTTCCTTATATCTATGGATTTTTTATTATATTAAAGGGGCCATAATGTTTTTTAATATTGATCTATGATTGGGGTATGATCATCTATAAATAAAGGATGAAAATATCATGAAAACTGCTTTTACATTTTGATTTGAGAATTGTGGGTTTGTGGTGGTTCCTTTTGGGTTGACTAATGTGCCTATAGTATTAATGAATGATTGTGTCCTTTTCTCCTATGTTATGTGTCCCCTTAACATATATTTAGCATAGTAACCTTCTTCATTTATCCAACCCTACAGTGTCCTCTTTTGATTTTTCCAATCTTCCTTACCATGAATGTCCTCATAAGAGGTTTCCTATATTGATATGTACCCTTGTTTTTATCTTCCTTCTTAGAAAATCTTTTTCTAATCCTTCCTTCTTCCATAATATAATATTAGCAAGCACCTTCCCTTCCTTCCCTTCTTCCTTTAGGGTAACCCAACAATGCAAATCATTTCCAAAATAGGCTTGGCCTGCTATATCCTTTCTACATTTCACCTTCGTTGTTTACTTTTGGTATTCTTCCCTTCCTATTCTCATAGAAATCCACACACATATGGAAAGATAACTAAGTTATATGGTCATTAGAAAAACCTTTAATTCATGAAGAGATCAAGATAATGGTGTCCCCACAAATCTAAGGTCCATTAGAAACAACGTCGATACAATGCAATTAGGCTTTAAACGCTATGGTTGTGCCACCCATATGGATTAAATACATCTTTAATTCAAGTCCTTTTCATGGCCTTTGGAAACATCCCACCTACAATGTGCTCATGTAATGTATATGTTATGCATGATACCCATACATCTTCATACTCAACAATAACATCAATGGGTCTCTCATTGAGAGAAATTTGATCCCCTCATACTTGACCTCTGGAACAAAATTCCAAGGAGCCTCACAAAACAATTGTTCTTATGATTACCATGAACAACCATATTACGTATACAATTTGGCTTAAGGTTGACGGTAGCCATAAAGGTGCCCTGAGGCCATATTCCCAATAGACAAGATGAAATGCATGTTCATGCATGCCATCTAAATTAATGACATTGACAATAATGATGAAATATATGAAATCAAACACATACACACACACTCATTATACACTATCTCCTCCTCATGTGTAATTTATCCTTCTATATTATTTTGCATCTACGTTATACATTTTCCATTTTTCATAAAAAACCTCTCTCTATCTCTATATTTATAATAATCCAATCACTCCCCACTAAGGTTCAAGTCTCACTATTTGACATGTTATGTAATTGAGGATTCCTTGATTCTTTGTGAATAACGGGAATTGTTTTTTCTAAGTGAAAAAAAATCCAATCACTCCATAAATTATTTATAGTTTCCTTGTAAACTATCTTTCATTAATTAGAAGCTTGCTACTTAAAATAGAAAATGAAAAGGAGCTGCTCAAGATTGATGAATAAATTCAGATGATAATAGGGGAAGTGGATGAATATTACTTTTCATCTAGGAGAAAAGAAAAGCTTCTTATGCTTGAGATAAATAAAGAATAAAATATTGAAACAAAAGGAGGAAACATGGAGACAAAAGCAAAGGGATGCGTTTCATCATTTGCAAATCAACAAATATTAACTAATTCTATCTGTGATATAAATGGGGATCCGAATGAGTTTATTTCATATATTTGGAGTAGTTTTTTGAAGTCTTTCCCCATTATTAACCAGTCGATCTGTTGGGTCATCGACCGAAGTTTATGCGAATATTATAGGTTATCTTAGGGACTGGTGGAAGAACTCCATAGAAGGAACATCTTTGGGGTTGGAAAGGGAACTAATACAAGAGAGGAGCTGGTTGCCTTACGGGGACTTCTTTGGTTTGTTAGGAGAATGAGACTCGCTTCTATTCTGATGGTTGGCAATTCAAAAGCTATTACAGATTGGGCTAGAGGGGTAACTGCTTTACTCTTTGTTATTGGAAAATTGGATGGGAAATGTTAGAAAGTTGATATATGAGTTCTCACACATTACTTTTAAGCATATCTATAGAGAATTAAATGATGAAGCAGATAGAATTTCAAAGAAAGGCATCGGTGAATTGGATGGAAATATTTATTTTAAAGAGCTCAGAGATGAAATGCCTATACAATAACAAACATTAAGGTTCTTTTGATTTAGGAGTTGTTCATCTAGTAAAATTTGTTTACAAATAGCTTGTTTTTTTGGCTGGCATCTTTCTTGTTTTGTTATCGTTGTTATGATATGTTGTTTATTACAAAACCTATAAAAATGTCAAAATAGTATTGGGAGAAGAAAATATAAATATCATGTTTTATCAAGTGATAATTTATTTTGGATTATAAGAAAGAACTCTATTCTTCCGAAAAATAAAAATGTAGTTAGTTGATACAACTTTGTTTTATAATATAAAGTTTTTTTTAGTGCTTTAAAGAAACCCATAATCCTGGTGGTCAAAATAGACCCGCTGGTCTATCATCTCCCTTCTTTGTTGTCTGCTGGATTTTATTCATCCTATAGTTACTAAACCATTGAACTTTTACCAGGTAGGCAGTCACCCAGCGAAACTAAAATCCCTTGTTGCAGCGAAGAATGCTAACCTGAGTGAAGAACGATGTGAGATGGCATGTAAACAATGACGATTGAAAGGAGCCATGTGCATTTTGCATTTGATGGACGGACAATTATATTTCTCTGCTTATCATTCTCTCTTGCAGGTATGCCTCATTAACAGAGCTCTGCCAAAGGCCAAGCTGGTCCATGCTCACATCATCCAAAGTGATTTCAAATTTAATTGCACTGACAAGTCTCTTCCCAATAAACTCCTAAGCGTGTATGCCAAGTGCAGGAATTTAATCCATGGTCATAGGTTTATGGAGCAAATGCCTGAGCGAAATGTGGTCTCGTGGAGTATCATGATTGCAACTTACTCTAGGGCTAGCCATGGCAAAGAAGCATTGACACTTTTCAATCAAATGCAAGGAACAGGTACCCACCCAATCAATTCACTCTATCTAGCCTTCTCCCAGCATGCACTCACTTGGAAGCAGTGGCGGAGGTTCATGAAGAAATAATATGAAGTGGGTTTCACTCTGAAGTTTTTGTGGGGAATGCCCTTCTTTACATGGATGCAAATTATGGGAAGATCAACACTGCACGTTATGTGTTTGACAAATTGATTAGACGAGATGTTGTCACATGGAATTCTATGATTGTAGATATGCACAGAAGGGGTATGTTAATGAGGCTCTTGACCTATTTGACAAAATGCCTGAACGAAATGTGGTCTCCTGGACATCAATGATTGTGGGATATGCACAAAACTGCTTGGTTGATGGGCTGCCAAACTCTTTGATGAAATTCCTGAAAGGAATCTGGTATCTTGGAAATCAATGATTTTAGGTTATGCTCAGAATGGACACGTTGATGAAGCTTACAAACCCGAGCTTTCTGGAGTAACCCTCCACACAGGAATGACGCTGGCCTTGTTCAACCGGAGTTACACATGGATGTGTTTAGAAACCTCTCCTCTGTAGATGCCAGGATTAGGGTAGTTGCTGCATTAACTTTAGTTCAGGAGCTGTAGGAAGTCCAGATGGTTTATGAGCAAAGCGGCACTGAGGGAAACGATAATTGAGATTTAAAGCTAGAAGCTACTAAAGATGCTTTTTTGAAAAATTGTGCTTCGACTATGAAATATGCCATTCGTAGGCTTATTTGTGGGATTTCATCATCTAGAGCCGTAAGTTTTCTATAATCTAAGCTAAATTTGGTGCCAACAACATGTTTTCTATTATCCAAGTTAATTTTGATTCCAAAGGCTAGTCTGTGCATTGCTTGAAATATATTTCAATTTGATAAACAACTTCCACGAATAGGTGGTCAAGAACGAATGCTATAATTTTTTGAGATATGAAATAACTCGTTATCATCCAAGACAAGTGTAAAATATCAAAGATACAAGTCCCACATACTGAAATTGTACTGGCAGCTCTAGCCTAGTCTTCCTCGAGCCAATGTTATTCATATGCTCAAGAACGAATGCTATAGTTTCAAGACATGAAAATATCTCGTTATTACCCAAGACAAGGGTGAAATATCAAAGATACAAGTCCCACATACTAAAATGGCATTGGTAGCTTTGGCCTAGTCTTCCTTTAGCCCATGTTATCGATATGCTACATGACATCCATCCTACAACAAAAGCTACAGAGCATGACTGCACCAGTGCTTCCTTCTCCAAAGAAGCAATATGTTTCAAATTTAGCTTCAAGGAAAGTCAATTCAATCATCACACCTCCTATCAAGGCTTATGTTGCACAAAAAGGTGAGGCTGAGCAATATGAATAAATTTATCTTATTTAATTTTATTATTTAATATATCTTATTTAATTTAGAGTCTAGAAAGCTGCTAGCACAGATTTTCCTATATACTATCATCTCTGGTCTTCATTAGAAATGCTTATTAATGCTCCAGTATTAATCCACTATTTAATGTCTAATGACTTCCAATTTCTAGGCTGGTTTCAGTTTTCAAGCTTTGTTATTTCAAATTTGGTATTCTGTAGTGTTTGGCTTTTCCTAAATTTGAATGCTTGATTGTTTCTTTATTCAAATTTATTACACACAGAGTTGGGAACATGGATGTTTCAGTTTGTTCAAACATTAGAGCCATGTTTCATTCTGGAATTGCATCTGCATTTAAAGAATAGAAAGCTGAAATCATAGAATCTGTTCTTGCATATTATTAACATGAATTATGTTTTCTGTTTTGAAGTAAAAATCTTTTGCAGAGTTTGAAATTGTAGATCATTTTGTGATGGAAGTGAGCTTTGCTTACTATTTTCTAGTTCTTGACATTAGCATATGTCCTAAAATTTTGTGAAATTTCTTGATTGAATCTCTTTCCTAGAACATTGCCATTTTTAGATGCTAACTTCAACTTTGGAGTCGCCAGATGTTTACACAAAATCTTGTAAACATTAGATCGATCGTGAAGTGTCACAACGAAGCATATCCCCTTATTTAAAATCCAATAATTAAAAATCTTTGCATCCACAAAAATAGAATAATGGGCAGTTTTAGGGTGTCCTTGTAGTGTACATTATGGTCAAGGTACTAGAAAAGGTTGCTGGTTGAGAGTCCATTACTTTTGCTTCATATGCTAATGATATGTGATCACTCTATGGTTTATTCTATGATGTTGCTGATGTATTTGTCTTTATTATGGAAGTACCACATGCTTTTTATTTTTGTAATTTGGTTTTTGGTAGCTATGGATCATGGGAAATAATGACATGTTGTAAGCAGGTTCATTGTCATTATGTGTTATTGCATGTATTGCATATTATATATGGCCAGGGTTTCACTTGATTACAAGTTGTCTAAAGGAAGACTAAGGAATGAGGTAACGAAATAGTATGTTGTAAGAAGGTTCATTGTCATTATGTGTTATCCCATGTATTGCATATTATATATGGCCAGGGTTTCACTTTATTACAAGTTGTCTACAAGTAGAATAAGGAATGAGGTAATGCAACGATATTTGTGGTTTACAAAGGCTCCATGGTTTATGTGGCTCAATTTTGTTTTGGATTTAGTTAGGTTGGGTTACATGCAACAAAACAAGCATATTTAGTGCAAACACTATTAGTTTATAAACAAAGTAGGAGTGCATGGAACTCACGACCTTGTAGGTTTTTGTCTTGGTGCTTCACCTAGATGTTCTAAATATGGACTTAGAATTGTTTAGCTGCAACGGTTCTACTATTCAAGGTTTGTTAGGCCCATTCAAAATTTGTTTTAGGGAAGTATTTTTTTATGGAGACCTCAACTGAGTATTGTGGGGATTTTTTCTTATGGCTTTGGTTGTATGTTCGTCCCCACAGACTATGTCAGCAGATTGCTATGGTAATCGACCATTGATGTGTAGGTCCATTTCCTCATTTGCATGAACCCCTGAAATTTTGAAAAGGGAAACAAAATTACCTATATTTATGATACAATCCTGTTTTATTGTTCTTAGGAATCTACAATAGAATGGTATTTAGGTTTCTTATTTTCAATTGAGGGCACCATGTTGTCAACCAATTAACCCCTTGATATGTGTTGTGCCAACAACCTGTTTTAAATATGCTCTCTTCTAAATTTTTGATTCCAAATAAGGATTATGCATATTACCTAATTGCAATGGAGTAGGAAACAGTGCAATGTTAGTGCAGAATCTCACTAAAGACAGGTCCAATTAACTTTGGATAAGCACAACATGTTTAATATTGCTTCTATGTAATTATACAATTTTCACACGAGAATTCTAAAACAACTAAATTCCTAGACACAAAAAAAAATTCTTCAAGTGGAAATGACCAACAAATAATTAAATATGTGTTAGTTTACATATCTAAGCATATCCCTCTCCCCATCCTTGTTTATATGTCAAAATATGTGTTAGTTTCAAATCCTTTTCATACATGCCTATCGTGGAATGATGGTAATAATTTCTCCACATAAATGGTTGAAGCTACACCAGTATCACAAGTTTTTAGGCTTTTTGTCACAAATTTAAATGAAGTTAGTTTTTGACATAGTTCTAAGTTGCAAAGGCCATTATTAATGGCAGTTTATCATGTTCTATAATTTAAGGAAACATTCACACCTATATTGTTACAAAGACAAGAAGACGGACATGCAATGCTCAAACATTGCATATTGAATGGTGATAATCCTCAGTTACAACCAATAGTTAAGAACATGGATTTCTAGAAGTAAAACGACATGAAACTGAGTTGGTTCACAAGGTTTTTTTGGCTTATCAATACCCTATGTAAAACTCAATACAACAAGGTAGAGCAAAACCCAATTTAATAAGACTTTATAACTAGAGATACAAGCATTAGGTGATTTGTCATATGTGCAAAAAGAGCAGATGTTTCATCTTACAAATCAGGTTTCTGCTAAGGATATCAGCTTGTAGATGTCCCTGATCTCCATGGTATGGACGAATATGCTATTTTCCCTAGGTTTTGCATCAAAAAATTAGTGAAGCAGAATATGTGGTGAATGTTTATATGTAAATGTGATTACTAGGCTACCCTGTCAGCAAAATATCAATATTAACTGCTTACAATGGTCAAAGGCACTTGATTCCCAATATGATCAAACAAAGGCATGCCTAATCCTCTCATTAGATATTTGAGCAAGGTGATGACTGTTGACAGGTTTCAAGGTCAACAAAATGACTAATGTATCACTCTCTCTAGTCTGAACCAGATTTGTAGGCCACCTTCGAGATGTTAGTAACTTAGTAGACTTGTTTCCATGTCCCAAGCTAGTTTGGGCTTGTATGTATTATGGCATTTATATTTGTTTAAATAATGAGATAAAATACAACCCACTTTTTAAATTGATACTCCAACACCATGATAAGCTCACTTTTGAATTTGGATAAACCAACTTGACCCACAGGGCATCTTTGTTGAGGGCACTGGTAGGATTCATCTTGTGAGTGGAATGGAGATGGAGGACATTACCTTGACCAAATTTTTATCAACTTTACCAGGGACAAACAATAGAGAAAAAAGTAATTATTCATTATCCTAATGAACAAATAAAGGGATACAATTCAGGGCTGTCAGGAGAGGAATTTACAAACATGTCAAAACCATGCCCTGGTGAAATATATGCACAGTTAGAGCTCAAAGATGAAAAGGCATTAAAGCATTATGAAGAAAATCTCAATCATAGTGAGTTTGTAGAAAAGGGTGCCTTAAAAAGGATTAAAAGGAACGAGTTGAAGGTGTAGCTAGGTGGCACTTACAGTTCATTGCACAAAGTAGAAGTGACACCTAGAACGAAACATAGTTACCTAAAAGTTGGATTCAATGTTATTTTTAGACTCATGCAAGAAGGAGGGAAACAACAATTACATAGGATACGGATGCATGAATTACTTGGTTGTTAGCTTAGCTATCATTCATGCAAGAAGGAACAACTAAGGAAATACCTCTGTGCTATTTTGGAACAACAGTTATACTGATGACTTTCAACTCTCCCTCCTAATATAAAATAGAACACCCTCTTATAATACAACAATAATGTAAAATATGATGCACAACATAGACTTCTCCTCACTCCAATATCCATGTGAGACAAAATTTAGCTTTGCAAAAAATGTGAAAGCAAGGTAGTCTGTTTGTGACCACCTGACTTGGCAATGCACATTGCAATGTTGCATGCTACAACTTTGAGGCTTTGAGCTCATGGAGAAGGAATTGAGTGTGATGGCTTAATTTTCTCTTTCAAATAAGTAATTTATAAAAGGAAACATGGGGCTAGTGTTGACCAAAGAGATCACCTTTATAGAAATCATGAATGGTTATGGAAGGTTTGAGACCATAGACCCCAATGAAGTAACCCAAAGTGCAGTTGGGACATTTTTCCTTTGTTTTATTTATTTATAGTGGTGTCCCCTAGCCATTGGAAGGCCATACAAAGGAACCAAATTTCAAACAAACCACTCACTCGGAACCAAACTAGCTCTTCATTCACTGAGAAAGGAAGCATGCCCATTCATAACAAAAAAACTACAACTAAATGTAAGATTAAATTCACATAAAGATAAATCTAAGCCTTGGATTGGATTTTATGGTGAGCTTTAACTTGCATAAAAGAGTCATTCAAGGACATGTGGAGAATTGGTCTCAAGACCTAGATCTAAAACTGAGCAACATAATTGAGCTATGAAATTTCCAACAGATGTGTATAGGCCTCATAGACTCGATTTGGTCGTCGATGAATGATGCTTCATCACAATATCAATGATTAGAGCACCTGGAGGATAAGCCCTTGAAGCCTCTCCCGATGCATCTATAAAACATTGTTGTTGATCCTATCGTCAAGCTCCCAATTTTTTTACTTTTGGAAGCACATTAATATTTAGGCTTCATATTGCCTTTGACGCCCTTTATATCTCTATCCCACATTGATTGTGGGAATGTATAAACTTTTGTTTACATACATGTGTGTTCTTTATTATATCAACACATTGTGCACATTATATACCATAGTGGCCATTGTTGAAATATTGTAACTTCGAAGAATATTCTATATGTATCTTTTGTGGTCCCCGATGGTCCTATCGGGAGAACCACTTGTATTATCTTGTGCCCCTATGGTCCTATCGGGAGAACCACTTGTATTATCGTGTACCTCGATGCTCCTAATCAGAAGAACTAATAAGAATCATGAGGTTGTCCCCTCTAATTGTAAAGGTGGGTCATTAGCACCCCATTGTGGTTACTTGAGCCTACATGTGTAACTCGAGCCTACATGGTTAACTCGAGCCTACATGTCAGATGAGTTAATTGAAGTGAACAGATGAATATAAATAGAGGTGTAGATCTCCTCATTTGAGCACACACTCTCACTTGTTTAGTGCATTAGTGGAGAAGAGAAGAGTAGCTAGAGAAGGAGGAGGATCAGGCTTTGATCTCCTTGTTGGTTTTACCTTTTATCTTTTTGGGGAATCTATATTGAGGAATATTTTGCTGGGTTTTTTCCTTTAGGGTTTTCCCAGGATAAATCTTTGTGTTCCTTTTGTATGGTTGTGCTTGTCTATCTTTCAGTGATCCTGTTTATATGCTTTTTTTATGAATTCGAATTGAAATACTAATGATCTAGCTTAGCATATGAAAATTTAACATGGAATCAGAGGCACCCTGAAAGAAGGCATTGTGCAGCTACAGAATCTAGGGCTTCTTAATTTTTGGTTCTCTCTCCACAATCGATCAGAAAAATAAGGCTAGGATGACTCTCCATTGAAGGGTGCATCTTTCTGTCGAAGCGGAATTCGATTCCGAGCATTCTCAGTTTTCGGTGCGGGAAATTAGGGATTCTTGCAGAAGAAGAATTTTTGAGTGAGTCCAGAATAGGATTTATCTACTCATCAAAATCTAATTTTAGAGACCTATATCAAGAAATTTGGTTGGGTGAAACTCCAGGAAAGTCAAACCCTAGTTTGACCCCGATCTCGAAAAACCCTAAATAATAAAACTGCTAAGTTTTGGTACATTCGCTATATCCTGAGATTGGATAAGGATCAGGAGATGAAAATTGCAAAGGCCGAAGATAAAATCATGATTTACACTGTGTCCAAAATTCAGAATTATATTCGCTATATTCTGGAAGATATGATCCCTCCACATTAGGGTTCCAGCCTCTCCCAGAATTCATCCCTAAACAGGACACCTGGGGAGAATTGCTGTAGCGTGGGATACAAAGGTCCAAATGGAATTCCAGAATATGTTCCAGAAATAGCACGAAATTTAATTTCTGTGGTATGAATATCAGAACCTGAATATGAACCAGTGACACGTGGCATTCCATACCACTTCACTATTCTGAATAGTCCTGTAACAGGTCACCTTTGGAAAATGATCATAAATCCCGATTGGTGAAACCAATTATGATTAAACCTATGGTTTTTTATCAAGGACATGAGAGGTTATCCCAATGAGAAATTTTAGACATAGAGGAGTAGTAATTTCAGAGATATCACAGAAACAGTAATAGCCATTTCTGCAAATGAAATTAGAAAACTAGGGCTTCCTGTTCCGGGAGCTTCCCTCCACTGTTTTCAGAAAAGGAGTACATTGGAAAGATCCATTTAAAGAGATATATATTTATATCCAATCAGATTTGAAAGATTCCAAGTTTTTAAAATTAGGGTTTCTTTGACAAACCCTAGATCATCTAGCTCTGGAAGCAGGACGGACACCTCAAATCAGTAAGATCTAATCTTTTGCTATTTGCATTTGAGGTTCTCATTTCAAAGTGATATATCACATAAGCTTGATGATAAGCTTGGTGAAGTTGAAAACTTCCAAGCATGAAAGTATTTGATCTCTCTGAAGAAAATGAATTGGACACCTACATGAGTAGAGAGGTTACAGTTCTAGAGGGAGATGAGCCTCAAAGCCTTACACAAGAAGAACTCGATCAAGACCAAGAAGATCATTGTTGATTCAATCACAGATCAAATTGTACCATAATTGTCTTCCCTAAATACACCGAATATGTTTGATTCCTTGATCAAGCTATTTGAAGATAAGAACATAATTCAGAACATGGATTTGAGAAAACAGTTGAAGAATGTGAAGATCCAGAATGCATAACAACTTGAAGCGGTAGAAGAAGAAGTATGCAGAAGTGGTGATAGCCACCTTGAATGGCCTCCCAGGATCATGGGATTCATTCATGTGAAGAATGTATACCAGAAGTAAGTGATTACTTTCAGCTCGACTAATAAGAATAGAAGAAGAAGATGGGAGCAATTGAAGATCAAGCTCTCACCATTCAAAGAAGATCCCTCAAGTGATGAGGAATATGAAAAACTCAATTCTTGAAGAACCTCTTATTCATCTTATCATTTGGATAAGAAATGATGATTTCATGAATGAAGAAGATGATAAAGTAGAATGATCAAGATGGAGTCTACCCACAAAACAAATAAAAGATAAATATTCAATTTATCATTTCATGATATTGTTTTGTTATACATTTGATTGTATTCAGTTTATGTGTTATGCATGATAGATTGTTTACATTAATACTACTAATATGCATGTGATGGGTAAGTAGCTCATGGCTCTATACAACTCTCTAGTGCTACTTATCAAACCTCTTTACTGACATATTGGATTAGTGCACAATCTCAATGATGTCATGGTAGAGATGGAAGGAATCTAGAAAGTTTCTGTGAGATATGGATGAATGTTGTATTGGATAAATAGTTGCATGATGCATAAGAATTTTTCGTTATGCATATGTTTTATGAAATAGTTCTAACCATGCAACTGGTGCATTTGAATTGTAGGAAAGGTCCTGTACAACCTCCTACAAGAAAATAAGGACGAGACTTGTTCCGAAGAACAAGTGATGACAATTCAATAAACATGAATCTGAAGCTCCCAGGGTCAGAGACACCATGACGGAAGAAAGAGCTTCAGAGAGCGGTAGATTCACCTCAAAGGATGAATACCACCATGGGTATGAGAGATAACTCAAGATGAAGAAAAGAATGCTATGAAAGAAACTATGATCAAAGAATAACAGTTGATCATGGGGAATGATGTATACAATATGATTTCGAGACATAAAGGGAAGTACATAGTATCCTCCATATGGATCTACAAGAACAAGTGTACAAAGAAAGGTTCGTGATTTGCCTTAGAAAGAATAGACTATGACATGACATACTCTATTGACTAGTATATATCAAGCATACAACCACCTGTACAGAATGAATAAGGAAGATAATACTCCACTTTAGGGGGAGTGACTATAGAAGATATCTGAGTTCAACATGGTACGACATGATGGACAACTTCTTGATGGATTGAGACTTTACCAAGAGTAAAGTGGGTTCCAACCTTCAAAGTTGAATGCAGAAGACTAGGATATGTTGATGATCTGACAAGACAAACTCATGGAAGATGTTATGATGAAAGAATACTAGAATGATGTGTGGGATATAGTTCCCAAACTAGAAGAAAAGAGTATTGTATCCTCCAAATGGATATACAAAATAGAGCATGCAGCTGACGGAAGTAGCGAGATGTATAAAGAAAGATTTGTGGCCAGAGGTTTCTTTCAGAAAGAGGAAATTAATTCTGAAGAGACACTTACTCCAGGAAGCAAGGTACACTTCCTTCAGAACTATCATGGTAGTTTCTTCCATGGTGAAGTAAAGACAAGCCTTCCTTAATGGTATGATTGAGAAAGAGTTTTACATCGAATAGTCACGAGGATTTGAAGTTGAAGCCAGATGGAATCATGTATGCAAGTTGAAGAAGGCCCTCTATGGCCTGAAGCAAGCTCCCAGAGCTTGGTATGGAAGAATAGATAGTTTCTTGTCAAGCATGGGATTTACCAAGAGTAAAGCTAATCCTAACCTTTATCTCAAGGTTGTAGAAGATGAACTTGTCATCCTGTTATTATATGTCGATGACTTATCCTTGATAGGAAATGAGAAACAGGTCATGGAAAGCAAGAAGAAACTAGCAGAAGAATTTGAGATGAAAGACCTTGGGTTAATGCATTATTTCCTAGGTCTGGAAGTATGGCAAAGTTCAGAAGAAATATTTCTCAACCAGGGAAATTATGCGGTAGAGATATTGAAGAGATTCAATATGTTGGAATGCAAAGTCATGGCCACACCCATGGACTCCAACCTGAAGCTGTTAGCTGATGACTCATCAGAGTTAGTGGATATGACTCATTACAGATAGATCATTGGGTCATTGATGTACTTAACAAATACCAGACCAGACATTTGTTTTGCTGTGAACACCTTAATTCAATATCTTGTTCAACCAAGACGGGTTCACCTAGTAACTGCAAAACATGTGATGAGATATCTGAAAGGGACTATAGAATTTGGTTTATATTATTATGATAGCCATGAGTATAGATTGTATGGCTACACAGATGTAGATTGGGCTAGAAGTATCTCAGACAGGAAAAGCACATTAGGTAGATGCTTTTGGGGTCTGCTATGAGTTCATCGTTTAGCAGGAAATAGTCCAATGTTTCTCGTAGCATGGCTGAAGCAAGATACATAGCATATTGCTTTGCTAAGTTGTGAAGCCATATGGATTCAGAAGCTGATATCAGGTCTCTTTGAACTGAAGATGGATACTACAATGATTCTATATGATAACCAGAGTTGTGATGACAGAGAACCCTGTGTTTTGTCGTAACACATAGAAATCTGGTATTTCTACATACGAGATAAGATGCAGATGATGATGTTTAAGTATTCCCATACTGAAGATATAGATGATGTTTCAGTATTTACATACTATAGATGCAGATAATGGTGATTCTGTATTTCTATATTGAATATAGAGATGATGATGCTTTCAGTATTTCTATACTGAAGATATAGATGATGATGCTTTCAGTATTTCTATACTGAAGATATAGATGATGATGCTTTCAGTATTCACATACTGGAGATACAGATGGTGATAGTTCAGTATTCACATACTAAAGATGTATATGATGATGGTTTGGTTGCTAATGTGCTAACGAAGCCTCTGTCTCGAGTAAAGTTCAAACACTTTCGAGACAAGCTTGGTGAGGTTCGAAAGAACCTTCCTTGAAAGGGGGAGTAGTGATGTTGCAGTGGTATTGTATCATCCCTGGGCATCTGCGCTAAAGTGATCCGGTGACCTCGGTCCTCGAGAATGAAGAGGGATTGTATCATCCCGGGACATCTGTCCAAAAAGTGATCTGGTGACCTCGGTCCTCAAGAATGAAGAGGGATTGTATCATCCTGGGACATTTTTCCAAAAGTGATTCGATGACCTCGGTCCTCGAGAATGAAGAGGGATTGTATCATCCTAGGACATCTGTCCAAAATAGATCCGGTGACTTCGGTCTTCATGAATGTGGTGGGATTGCATCATCCTTGAAATTCAGTTCAAAATGTATCCGGAGGTCTCGGCCCCCATGAATGTGGTAGGATTGCATCATCCCTAAACTTTGGTTGAAAATGTATCCAGAGGTCTCGGCCTTCGTGAAAGTGGTGGATTGCATCATCCCTGAACCTCGGTTCAAAATGTATCCGGAGGTCTCAACCCCTGTGAAAGTGGTGGATTGCATCATCCCTGAACCTCGGTTCAAAATGTATCCAGAGGTCTTGGCCCCCATGAAAGTGGTAGGATTGCATCATCCCTAAACCTCGGTTCAAAATGTATCTGGAGATATCGGTCCTCGTGAATGTGGTAGGATTGTATCATCCTTGAACTTCGGTTCAGAACGGATCCGGTGACTTCGGTACTCGAGAACGTGTGTTGATCTCGTAATTCCTAGAGGAAGGATTGTCTGAGTTCCACATATGTGTTGATCCTGTAATTCCGAAAGGAAGGATCATTAGTAACTCCGTAAAGACCTACATCCCATAATTCCGAAAGGAAGGATCATTGAATTGATCCCATAATTCCAATAGGAAGGATTGTGTAAGTTCCACAGATGTGTTGATCCCGTAAT
The DNA here is from genome assembly GCA_001517045.1 of Pseudotsuga menziesii. Taxonomy (NCBI): domain Eukaryota; kingdom Viridiplantae; phylum Streptophyta; class Pinopsida; order Pinales; family Pinaceae; genus Pseudotsuga; species Pseudotsuga menziesii. The sequence goes on from LPNX010050072.1 coordinate 352,129, forward strand.
TCCAATAGGAAGGATTGTCTGAGTTCCCCAAATGTGTTGATCCCGTAATTCCGAAAGGAAGGATCATTAGTAACTCCGTAAAGACCTAAATCCCGTAATTCCAAAAGGAAGGATCGTTAGTAACTCCGTAAAGACCTAAATCCCATAATTCCGAAAGGAAGGATCGTTGGTAGCTCCGTAAAGACTTGATCCCGTAATTCCAACAGGAAGGATTGTCTGAGTTCCACAGATGTGTTGATCCCGTAATTCCAATAAGAAGGATTGTATAAGTTCCACAAATGTGTTGATCCCGGAATTCCGAAAGGAAGGATCGTTAGCAACTCCGTAAAGACCTAAATCCTGTAATTCCGAAAGGAAGGATCATTAGTAGCTCTGTAAAGACTTGATCCCGTAATTCCGAAAGGAAGGATCGTCTAAGCTCCACAGATGTGTTGATCCCATAATTCTGAATGGAAGGATCGTTAGTAACTCCGTAAAGACCTAAATCCTGTAATTCCAACAGGAAGGATCGTCTGAGTACCACAGACATGTTGATCCCGTAATTTTGAAAGGAAGGATCATGTTGATGTTTTGATGATGATGATGTTGATGTTTTGATCATGTTGATGTTTTGATGATGATGATGTTGATGTTTTGATGGTAATGATGTTTTGGTGTTGATGATATTTTCATGATGATGTTTCTGATCAAAAGATCAGAGTATGATAATGATGTTGTTGCTGATCGAAAGGCCAAAGTGCTGAAGATGATGTTACTGATCAAAAGGTCAAAGCGCTGAAGATGATGTTGCTAATCGAAAGGCCAAAGTGTTGAAGATGATGTTTCTGATCGAAAGGTCAAAGTGTTGAAGATGATGTTGCTGATTGAAAGGTCAAAGTGCTGAAGATGATGTTGCTGATTGAAAGGTCAAAGCGCTGAAGATGATGTTGCTGATCGAAAGGTCAAAGTGCTGAAGATGATGTTGCTGATCGAAAGGTCAAAGTGCTGAAGATGTTGTTGATCGAAGCAGTCAAAGTATTAATGATGATGAATATTGAAGATTGAAGATGAAGAATACATAATGTTGAAAAGCTTCCAATGATTTATAGATGTATTACCCTAATGATGTTGATGATGTCCTCTATCTCTCTCCTACTATTGTTGTTGTTGATGTTGTTGTAGAATACCCTTCTCGTTAAGGAGGAGTGTTGAAATATTGTAACTTCGAAGAATATTCTATATGTATATTTTGTGGTCCCGGATGGTCCTACCAGGAGAACCACTTGTATTATATTGTACCCTGATGCTTCTAATCGGAAGAACTAATAAGAGTCATGAGTTTGTCCCCTCTAATTGTAAAGGTGGGTCATTAGCACCCCATTGTGGTTACTTGAGCCTACATGTGTAACTCGAGCTTACATGATTAACTCGAACCTACATGTCGGATGAGTTAATTGAAGTGAACGAATGAATATAAATAGAGGTGTAGCTCTCCTCATTTGAGCACACACTCTCACTTGTGTAGCGCATTAGTGGAGAAGAGAAGAGTAGCTGGAGAAGGAGGAGGATCAAGCTTTGATCTCCTTGTTGGTTTTACCTTTTATCTTTTTGGGGCATCTATATTGAGGAAGCTTTTGCTGGGTTTTTCCCTTTAGGGGTTTCCTAGGATAAATATTTGTGTTCCTTTTGTATGGTTGTGCTTGTCTATCTTTCAGTGATCATGTTTATATGCTTTTGTTATGAATTCGAACTGAAATACTAATGATCTAGCTTAGCATATGAAAATTTAACAGCCATGAGATGAACTCTTTCAACACTAGATTTGGTTATGAGTTGTGGTTGGATATGGTGGAATTGCAAAGACAATAAATGTAAAGATTGGGCTTAGCCAAGCCCTAATCATTTACAATTTATTTTTACAAGAAACCATATATATAACAACTGGAGGCACTAAGGACTAGAGTGGAATAGTATAGTCCCCATATAAAAGTCCCATATCTAGAGGTATTGTGGTATTAGGAGCTTGATTAGGTGTTTTTTCGCATTGTAACCTTAAAGGGCATGTGAATGAATCCATGATACATTTTTTTTTTAATTGGATCTCTGACCCATTATTGTTATTTTCTTAGTAGAGTGAGTTTGATTTGTGTTGAGCATTTAGAGATTTCCCACCATATTATTCAACCATCCTCACCATGAATCTAGGGCTCTAAGTTCCAATATTTCTTTAATCACTGAGGATTGATCCTCACAACTAAGATACAAAACTTTATCTTAAACTAAAATACAGAGTGGTTGGGGGATTCATCCCCTATAGTCATAGTGGATAGTGGTGGAAGATTATATGAAACTAGATAATATGTAAGGTTGTAGGTTGTAGAGTGTAAATTATTATGATAAAGGATCACTACTCTTTATCAACATAAATCTTATCCAATATTTTCTTAAACTCTATAAATTCTTCACTAACTGACAAACAATTTTTAACACATATTGACCCTGGAAAATATACTTCAAGAAAAATATAACGATGGATTGGCTTAGACTACGTTTTAATGATTCTTTTAAAAGAGTTGAATTATATATTACAACAACTCCAGTGAATATAGAATATTGTGTAAGTGAATCTAGTTTCTATAACATTTTTTTCCTCTGTCTTGGCTTGCAATATTCATTTAGAATGAGAATTGGCTAGACTCCAAACCTGCTTAATTCTACTAGTTTTAGTTCCAAGCGTTATCATTACCATGACAATGACAATGATAAGGATGATGACGATGATGATGATGCCATGATAATGACAATGACAATCATCATCAAAACAATGATACTGACAATGATGAATATTGGTGAGATACAGATGGATCCACACACATCCATTGTGAAGGGTATAATTGACAACATGTCAAAGTTTAATGTGATGGTTTTGGTCATTCATTTTGGTGGTAGAAGTTTAGGTTGGATTTGCAGAGTATTATGTTGATGTTTCTTACCTTTTATACCATTACAGTGAGACCAAAACAAAACCATGAATTCAATGAGATTTTTTTTGCACCCTATTTTAAAGAGCTAACACACACAATCTTTTCATAATGGTGTAACGAGCTAACACATATAAGCTTTCACTCATCGTGCCATGTTATAAGGAAAGCTAAGTCCAGCTAGATTTCCATCATGGTTTAATGTATTTGATGACAATGTGGCATTGTTAGATGGAAAGCTACCTTATGAAAGCTAACACACATTAGCTTTTAGTCATCATGCAATGTTTTAAGAACGAAAGCTAACTTCAGCTAGATTTTCATCATGGTGCATTATGATTGATGACAATGTCGTTGTCCTAGATGGAAAACTACACTATGAAATCTTACACACATTAGATTTCATTCACCGTGCAACGATTTAAGGATGAAAGCTAACTTCAACTAGATTTCCAACACGGCTCAATATGATTGATGACAATGTGGTTGTTTACATGAAAAACTACCTTATGAAAACTAACACACATTAGCTTTCACTCATCCTGCCATGTTGTTAAAATGAAAGCTAAATCCAGCTAGATTTTCATCATGATGTAATGAGCTAACACACATAAGATTTCCCTTATAGTGCCGTGTTGTTAGAAGGAAAGCTAACTCTAGCTAGATTTCCATCATGTTGTAATGTATTTGATGACAATGTGACTATGTTACATTGAAAACTACCTTATGAAGGATAACATACATTAGATTTACTAATCATGCAATGTCTTAAGAAAGAAAGCTAACTCTAGCTAGATCTCCATCATGGTGCATTGTGATTGATGACAACGTGGTTGTGCTAGATGGAAAACTAAATTATGAATGCTAACACACATTAGATTTCACTCACTATGCAATGATTTAAGGATGAAATCTAACTCCATTTAGATTTCCATCACGGTGCAATGCGATCGATGACGATGTAGTTGTGTTAGATGAAAAACTACCTTATGAAATCTAACACACATTAGCTTTCACTCATCGTGCCATGTTGTTAAAAGAAAATCTAACTCCAACTAGATTTCCATCATGGTGTAATGTATTTGATGACAATGTGGTTATGTCAGATGGAAAACTACCTTACGAAAGCTAACACACATTAGCTATTACTCACCGTGCAACGTTTTAAGAATGAAAGCTAACTCTAGATAGATTTCCAACATGGTGCATTTTGATTGATGACAATGTGGTTTTGCTAAATGAAAAACTATATTATGAAAGCTAACACATATTATATTTCACTCACCTTGGAATGATTTAAGGTTGAAAGCTAACTCCAGCTAGATTTCCATCACAGTGCAATTTGACAATGTGGTTGTGTTAGATGGAAAACTACCTTATGAAAGCTGACACACATTAGCTTTCACTCATCATGCCATGTTGTTAAAAAGAAAGCTAACTCCAACTATATTTTTGTAATGGTGTAATGAGCTAACACACATAAGCTTTCACTCATAGTGCCATGTTAGAAGGAAAGTTAACTCCAGTTAGATTTCCATCATGGTGTAATGTATTTGATGACAATGTGGCAGTGTTAGATGGAAAGCTACCTTATGAAAGATAACACACATTAGCTTTTACTCACCATTCAAGGTTTTAAGAACGAAAGATAACAACAGCTAGAGTACCATCATGATGCATTGTGATTGATGACAATGTGGTTGTGCTAGATGAAAAACTATACTATGAAAGCTTACACACATTATATTTCACTCACAGTGCAATGATTTAAGGATGAAAGCTAACTTCAGCTAGATTTGCAACACAATGCAATGTGGTTTTGTTACATGGAAAAATACCTTATCAAAATTAACACACATTAGCTTTCACTCATTGTGCCATGTTGTTAAAAGGAAAGCTAACTCTAGCTAGATTTTCATCATGGTGTAATGAGCTAACACACATAAGATTTCCCTTATAGTGCCATTTTGTTAGAATGAAAGCTAACTCCAGTTAGATTTCCATCATGATGTAATGTATTTGATGACAATGTAGCTCTGTTAGATGGAAAAATACCTTATGAAGGCTAAGGTACAATATCTTTACTCACCCTGCAAATTTTTAAGAATGAAAGCTAACTCCAGCTAGATTTCCATCATGGTGCATTGTGATTGATGACAATGTGGTTTTGCTAGATGGAAAAATACACTATGAAAGCTTACACACATTAGATTGCACTCATTGTGGAACGGTTTAAGGATCAAAGCTAACTCCATCTAGATTTCCAACACGGTGCAATGTGCTTGATGACAATGTGGTTGTGTGACATGGAAACCTACCTTATGAAAGCTAATACACATTAGATTTCACTCATCATACCATGTTGTTAAAAGAAAAGCTAACTCTAGCTAGATTTTCATCATGGTGTAATAAGCTAACACACATAAGCTTTCCCTTATAGTGCCATGCTGTTAGAAGGAAAGCTAACTCCGGCTAGATTTTCATCACGGTGTAATGTATTTGATAAAAATTTGGCTGTGTTAGATGAAAAACTACCTTATTAAAGCTAACAGACATTGGCTTTACTGACCGTGCAATGTTTTAAGAATGAAATCTAACTCTAGCTAAATTTCCATCATGGTGCATTGTGATTTATGACAATGTGGTTGTGCTAGATGGAAAACTACATTATGAAAGCTAACACAAATTAGATTTCACTCATCATACAATGATTTAAGGATGAAAGATAACTCTAGCTAGATTTCCATCACGATGCAATGTGATCGATGACGATGTGGTTGTGTTAGATGGAAACTACCTTATGAAAGCTAATGCACATTAACTTTCACTCATCGTGCCATGTTGTTAGAAGGAAAGCTAACTCCAGCTGGATTTGCATCCTGGTGTAATGTATTTGATGACAATGTGGTTGTGTTAGATGGAAAAATACCTTACGAAAGCTAACACAGATTATGTATTACTCATCGTGCAACGTTTTAAGATTGAAAGCTAACTCTATCTAGATTTCCAACATGGTGCATTTTGATTGATGACAATGTGGTTGTGCTAAATGACAAACTACATTCTGAAAGATAACACACATCATATTTCACTCACTGTGCAAGGATTTAAGATTGAAAGCTGACTCCAGCGAGATTTCCATCACGGTGCAATGCGATAATGTGGTTGTCTTAGATAGAAAGATACCTTATGAAAGCTAACACACATTAGCTTTCACTCATCTTTCCATGTTGTTAAAAAGAAAGCTAACTCCAGCTAGATTTTCATAATGGTGTAATGAGCTAACACTTAAGCCTTCACTCATAGTGCCATGTTAGAAGGAAAGCTAACTTTAGCTAGATTTCCATCATGGTGTCATGTATTTGGTGACAATGTAGCTGTATTAGATAGATAACTACTTTATGAAAGCTAACAAACATTAGGTTTTACTCACCGTGCAATGTTTTAAGAACAAAAACTAACTCCAACTAGATTTCCATCATGGTACATTGTGATTGATGACAATGTGGTTGTACTAGATGAAAAACTACACTATGAAAGCATAGACACATTAGGTTTCACTCACCATGCAACTATTTAAGGATAAAAGATAACTTCATTGAGATTTCCAACATGACACAATGTGATTGATGACAATGTGGTTGTGTTACATGGAAAACTACCTTATGAAAGCTAATACACATTAGCTTTCACTCATTGTGCCATGCTGTTAAAAGGAAAGCTAATTCCAATTAGATTTCCATCATGGTGTACTAAGATAACACACATAAATGTTTCCTTATAGTGCCATGTTGTTAGAAGGAAAACTAACTCCAGCTATAATTCCATCATGGTGTAATGTATTTGTTGAAACTATGCCTATGTTAGATGGAAAGCTACCTCATGAAGGCTAACAAACATTAGCTTTACTCACTGTGCAAAGTTTTAAGAACGTAAGCTAATTCCAACTAGATTTCTATCATGGTGCATTGTGATTGATGATAATGTGGTTGTGCTAGATGGAAAAATACACTGTGAAAGCTTACACACATTAAATTTCACTCATCATGCAACGATTTAAGGATGAAAGCTAACTACAGCTAGATTTCCAACACAGTGCAGTGTGATTGATGCCAATGTGGTTGTGTTACATGGAAAATTACCTTATGAAAGCTAACACACATTAGCTTTCATTCAACGTGTCATGTTGTTAAAATGAAAGTTAACTCCAGCTATATTTCTATCATGGTGTAATGAGGTAACACACATAAGTTTTCCCTTATAGTGCCATGTTGTTAGAAGGAAAACTAACTCCAGCTATATTTCCATCACGGTGTAATATATTTGATAACAATGTGGTTGCGTTAGATGGAAAACTACCTTATGAAAGCTAACATACATTAGCTTTAATCACCATGCAATGTTTTAAGAACGAAAGCTAACTCTAGCTAGATTTCCATCTGGTGCATTGTGATTGAGGACAATGTGGTTGTGCTAGATGGAAAACTACATTATGAAAGCTAGCACACATTAGATTTCAGTCACCATGCAATTATTTAAGGACGAAAGATAACTTCAGCTAGATTTCCATCACGGTGCAATGTGATCGATGATGATGTGGTTGTGTTAGATGGAAAACTACCTTATGAAAGCTAACACACATTAGATTTCACTCATCGTGCCATGTTTTTAGAAGGAAAGCTAACTCCAACTAGATTTGCATCATGGTGTATTGTATTTGATGACTGTTGGACACGGTTGGGAAGACCCGGGTTTACTTTAATGTACCAACAAAACCCCTAGCTCACTGGCCCTTTCGGCGACAGACCGCAGAACGGCTTGAAGTCTCACCCGAAGTGATCTTGGATGGGATGGATGAAGACTCAAGTGTCCTCAACTGGGTTCTGTAGCATCCTAGTGCCTCTTGTCTCTTCTTAGCTAGCAGGATCTCTCAGCGATGCGCTGTTTCTCTCTTCTTAGCTGGCTCTGTTATGGACTGACTCTTATCGCATCGCAACTTCTAAGACGATGTGCAAACCTTCTCTTTTGATCAACCCTTAACCTGCAATATCTCACACTGCAGCTCCTCCGACGGTGCGATATCGCCTTTCTACGTTGCGACATCTCCTATGGCAATACTTAATATGCTCAACAACTCGCAAGGTATAAGGGTTTTCTCTCTGGGTATAATAGCTCAGTTATCCTTCATTAAGGTGTTAAACAACTTCTCGTTAGCTTCTACAGTCTAACACACTTAACATTACTTATGCACAACTTGCTGAACTAAATACACAAGGATCATTTAACACAGTGACTGTTAACTGTCATGAATCAAGCACTGATAACTCATATACAAGACACTTGATACATTCAACTCGCACTTAACCTTCTATGTTACTGTAACTGGAAGATAGCATACATACATTCACTAATTGATATACAACATTCATGTAACAGATAACAGATAGCACATACGTAAAGCACAATCACATGAAACAGTCGCACAACACACGGATTTTACATGGTTCACTTCCAGGGGGGAAGTTACATCCACAGGAACTGTGCTTTATTATATCTTGAGCGAGTACACACAGTTTCACTGCAACCTATTATGCAGCTTGAGATCTTCTGGGAAACTCCGCGCACACAGCCGGGAGCCCTTCTCTCTTAGATCTCTTCTCCTTCTATATTGCCTTCTTACAATATACTCATTCCTCTCTCTCTCTCAATCCCTGCGGATTGTTACATACATGCTTAAGGAGCCAGCTACTGGTTACAGTAAGATAACTACAGACTAAACAACAGAACCAGATCTTGAATCTCCCTTAATGTCTACTGTCTACAAGCTAACAGACCAATTGACTAGCTAATTGTCTATCTGAATGTCTTGCTAGCTAACCTTTCATAATACAAAATACATGCTTATATAGGTGGCCCAAAGGTCTCACCATGTTACAACACTGTGGGCCTTTCCCAATAGTAGCCCAAAAACCCTAACTATGATAGTCGGCTTATCTGTACTTTGAACTGCCGCTTTCCGTCACACCACAGGTTTATGCAATCTTCCACGCTTCCCGGCGCTGATCGTGGGTATTGGCACCACTTCCTCGGTCACTCCCCTTCTGTCCTTTGTCTTCAATACCTTGGCCCATTGCTCCTTTTCCATTTATGAGGGTAGCTGAGCCCTCCTGTCTTCGCCACTGCCTTACATGCAGTGGTTGAGCTCTTTCTTCTCGGCCGCTGCCTTAAGTGCAGTGGTTGAGCTCTCTCTTCTCGGCCGCTTCAGGTACTGTTCCCTTTGACTTTCTTGTCCCGATATAGCAACTTTTCCTATAGCTATGAGGCCCTGCTCCAATAGTCCCCTAACACTTACTTGTGGCTCGTCCCTGAGCCACTAATAGCTGGCTTCTCTTGCTGTAACTTCTTCTTGGCTTCCTACGAAGTCCTTGCGAATCTCTCCCTGAGTCCCGTGACTTCTTTATCCATAGCTTCGACACAGTCTTGTGCCGTTTTCTCTAAAATAGTGTCAACACTTTCCTTAAGTGAAGCTCCAGAAATAAATGGCCGACCATTGATAGGCTGCTAAGTTTGTTTCAATGAACTCATCTCCTGCTACCTCGGTCAGTTTTGTACCATGCACCTCAAATTCTACTGGAGCGCTTGTCCGAACAGACTTATCAAAGCCATCATCATTCTGAATATAGGGAAAGTAGATGTATTTCAGCATACCTTTAAGTTGATATGCACATTGGTAAAACTTCCATGAGGAGACATGTCCTTTTCCAGCTTTAATGTAACTACCTTCTTGGACATTTTCTGTATCTCTCTCATTTCCAACATCTTTGCTTCATTCCTTTCCCGTTTCCTTTTGTTTTTCTGAGTCTCAGATGCCTGTTTCTTGGTCCTTTTTTCTTTCTGTGAGATCTTCTAGGAAACTCCACGCGCACAGCCGGGATACCTTCTCTTTCTTTTTCTCATTTTTCTTCTCTGTTTTCTTATCTTCAGTGATCTTCTCATCTTTATTCTTCTCTACTGTGGGCTGGACTCTTCTACTATCTGATCTTGACTCCTCATCCTCGGCATTTGTCTGACCTATGGTGCACCTAATTTCACAACCTTGGGCGGCGTCGTCATAATAGATACGAGGCCACCATGCTAGAATCGTCGCACAATGTCTTCTAAAGGTTCCTCCTCGGACATACACCACCTGGTGCAATACTCTGGTCTAGCAATGGCTACGAAATTGGGGAAAACTAGCACTCTGTAATTGGAGTATCTCTGCACAGGGAAAACTCTACAAATTGCTCTGTAACTCTTAGAAATCGCAAAAGTAACCCTTCTGTGTGAATGATTTGTGTATTTATAATGAAGGCAATAATCTTTGAAGCAACGGTCACTTAGACTATACCCATCGGCTGTATTTATGGCATGGATAAGACAACATCCGTCATCCCGATCTTCATTAATTGCTAAAATCTGATCAAATTTTCTTCGAAAGTGGTGTGCAGGCACCGACAATCTCGACCAAGATTTACCAAATCTAGGAAAATCACTATACTGTTTCCAAATCTAGGGCAACGTATACCGGTCATATTTACATTAACTGCTTGTCAGAAGGCAAAGTGACTGGCCCTCTGTCCCTTTTCAAAATCATCCACGTGGCATGGGGAACATTGCATCGCTGCGATGTCACACCGCATCGTCTTGAACCAAAGTGTTGGTATGAACTCCGCAACATTCAAAAACTCCGCAAGCATCCTATGACTTGCGCAACACACACTTTTCTGATGCGATTCCTCATACTTAGATTTTTTTTTTTATTTTTTTTTTTTTATTTTTTATTTTTTATTTTTTTTTCTGGGTGTAGACTAGTTAGGGGTGTGATGCCTCCTTTCAACTACATTGGACATCTGCACTCTCTCATAAAATATATGAGTTAGGGCTGGGAGGTGGAGTGGCTATCACTATAAATCTTAATCCTACTTCCATTAATCAAGGTAGGAACAAGCTCCCCGTTAAGTTTACTGAGCTGAACGACACCTCCTTCTGTAACTTGCCGAATCTGATATGGCCCCAACCAATGCGTCTTGAACTTCCCTGGAAACTTAACAAACTTGCTGTCATAAAGGAGCACTAGGTCTCCTATCTGAAAACTCTTTCTCTTGATGTGTCTATCATGCCAAGCCTTTTATCGTGCCTTCTGCACTTTCTGATGGAATCCTATGATGAATCTATCTTCGTCTAAGGCAAGCAGCTATGCTAGTATTTCATTCATCGTATCTATATCAACCATCTCGGTAATGTTAGAAATTCTTAAAATGGGAATAATATATTCCATAGGCATAACAACCTCTTGTCCATACACCAAGCTGAAAGGTGTGTGTCCTATAAGTTTCTTGCATGTAGTCCTATAAGCCCATAATACAACATTAACCCTCAGGTCCCAATCATCTCTTTGGCTATTACAGATCTTAGTAAGAGCATTTTCTAGAATCTTGTTAAAATCCTCCACGGTAACATTATCTTGTGGGTGGTAGGGAATGCTCTTATGGTGCTGTATCTAAAATTCCTTCGTCAAGGCCTGAATAGTGCGATTCAGAAAGTGTGTACCTTGATCACTCATCAAAATTACTGGACATCCAAATCTACTTATGATGTTTTCAAAAATGAACTGTGCAACTGTAGCAGCATCACAATTCCTTACTGCTTTGGCCTCCGCCCACCTGGTGAGGTATTCTGTTCTTTTGATGATGTATCTCGCACCAGTTCGTTTTCCTGGTGGGTTGATAGGACCCACAAAATCTATAGCCCATTTGTCAAATTCCCGCAGCGTAATCTATGGTCGTAGTGGCATTTTGTCTCTCCGTGAAGGTTTTCCTACCCTCTGGCAGATATCACAACATCTGCAAAACTCCTTAGTGTCTTTGTGCAAAGTAGCCCACCATAATCCTGCAGCTATAATTTTCTGAGTAGTCAGCTTTCCTGCAGTACCTGAATGTGCTTCTCTGATAATGGCCTCTTTCTCGTGAGGCATAACACACCTGCGCAGGACTTCATCTGGTCCTAACTTGTATAACTGCCCTGCGATCAAAGTGAAGTCTGTTGCTTTAACAACTAACTGTTTCTTTTGCTGCTTAGTAAACTAGACTGGTGCCCACCCTGTAGTGAGAAAGTGAATAATATCTACGTAATACTCATCTGCAATCTGAATAGAGAACAATTGCGCATCTAGCAAATTATCCTCTAAATTACTTGGTTCTTCTCCTGAGTCTATTCACGATAGATGATCAGGTCTGACATTTAATCTCCCTGGTTTTACAATAATTTCAAAATCATACTCCTGGAATAGGAGTAACCATCTACAGATCCTTCCCCCTAACGCTGGCTTATTGACCAAGTACTTTAAAGCGGAATGGTTAGTGAAAATATTGAATGGGGCACCCAACAGGTAGTGCCTGAACTTCTGTAGAGCATACACCATAGCTAATCCTTCTCTTTCTGTAGTGGTGTAGTTCTTTTCTGCGGTATATAACTTTCTTCTTGAGTATGTGATAGGGTGGTCGATACCTCCTTCTCCTGGTTCTGTTAAGAAAATCCCCAGTGCGATGCCAGATGCATCCACATGTACATGAAATGGCTTGTTCCAATCTGGAAATACTAAGATGGGTGCTGTAACCATCTTCTCTTTAAGTGTGTCTAAGCTGTGCTGGCATTCCTCATTCCATAGGAATTTCACGTCTTTCTTTAACAGCTTTTCCATAGGTGTTGTGATCTTTGCATAACCCTTTATGAATTTTCTATAGTACCCTGTATGACCAAGTACTGTCCTCAATTGCTTGACTGAGTTGGGTGTTGGAATATTTACAATGATGGCAATGTTTGCAGGATCTACCATCAAGCCTTGTCTACAAACAATATGACCCAACAAAATACCAAATGGTGCATAGAATATACATTTCTTCAAGTTAAGAGAAATCTGATATTGCCTACATTTCTCCAACATGATCCTTAAATGTCCTATATTCTTGTTGATTAATCTAAACACAGTCCAATCATCAAAATAGACTTCTAAGAATTTATGGATGTATTCCTTAAAGACAACAATTACTACTCTTGAAAAAATAGCTGGTGCATTCTTAAGACCAAAGGGCATTCCCATATACTGGAATGAACCCCATTTTGTCACAAAGGTGGTCTTATATCGATCCTCTGGATGGATTCTTATCTGGTGATAGCCTGAAAAGCCATCAGTGAAGGAGTAGACCTCCTGTCCTCCCACATTGTCTAAGACTTCATCAGTAAAAGGTGTCGGAAATGGGTCATGAAGTGATGCGTCGTTGAGTTTGTGCAAATCGACACAAATCCTGATTTCTCCTTTAGTTTTCTTTTCATGCACGACCATGGGACTAACCCATTCGCTCTCTTCTATTGGCTCAATGATTCCTGCTGCTAGCATCTTATCAATCTCGTCCTTAAATTTTTGTTTATAACGAGGATTTAATCTATATGGACATTGTTTAACTGGCCTGGCATCCTCTTTCAAAGGTATCCTCATTACTCCCAAATCTCCTACTATTCCCTTCATCTCTGTAAACTTAGTGGGGAATAAGTCCTGATAGTCATGTAACATATCTGCGATGTGTCCTACCATTTCATCATCCCAATAGTCTCCAATAGAGGCAAACTTTGGTTCTGTTTCTGTGCCAATATTGATCTTTTTAATCTTGATAGGCTCTGTGATAGCTGGAATCTCTAGCTTCGGTCCATCAACTTCGCGAGTCCCTTCTGACTCTGGAATGTTGATACTGCGAGGGTTCTCATCCTCATCGCCTGACTCTTCTGTGAAGTTGTAACACTCTAGGGAATGTTCTAACTGGATAGCCCAATCAGTTTGAGCAGACACTGATAGGGTACAGTCATCAAATATCATAGTCTTTATAATATATAGAGCCTGATCAATGCTTGGATACTCAGATTCAAAAGAGAAAGTGAGTTCAAAGCTGTCTATCATAACTGGCCATGTGGTCGTTCCTCTACGCAACTCTGTCTTAGTGTACCAGTTCCTTGGCATTGTGTCTAAAGTGTGAATGAATAGGTGAACCCATTCATCTTCGGGAATGTTTGACCAATTCTGTGCACAACTCTCAATATGTGACCTGGGGTCACTTCCTGTATATTTTTGCTGTAAACACTCCTTGTCATTAGAAAATCTGATTGCCATCAATCTCTTGAAATCATCCCATGATGTGATATGTTCTTTATGTGCGTGCCACCATCTTGTAGGTGTGGCTGTTACTGCAAGGTCAATAACTGACATCCTCTGCTCATGAGGGATTTCCTGCTCAAATTGCTATAAAAAGTCATTGACATCCGCTAATGCATCAAAGGATGGGATATCCTTAATCTCTGTGCCAATCCATCGCAATGACTTAGTCATAAAGGCACATCTGCGAGCTAAGACTTCATAAAGTCTATTCTGCCAATTTTCTAAACCAACCTCCGAATCCAATGCGCATGATTTGTCGCATCACCTTCTACGGTCAGATTGATATAATCACTCTGATTAGTCGTCATCTGATAGAGGCTCTCCATATGATGTACCTCTTCCTCTGCTCGGATAGGTTCAATATATCTAGGACCCTGAAAAGGATCCAACGGTGCGATGACCCGAATCTGATTATCCTCAAAGGTCATTTTTCTTTTCTTTAAATCGATAACAACCATGTTATTGATTGCCCAATCAATACCTAGTAGAGCTGGATACGGTCTACTATTGCCAATGATTTCTATAACTTCAAAGTCTGCAAAGCTACGAACTCCGTCAATATCAGCTGGAACTTGTGGTAATCGACCCAGTGGCGATAACCTATGATGATTGGCTAAGCATAGATGGATAGGTGATCTGGCTAACTTAGGGCTACCCATCTGTTCCCATGTCTGCTTAGTCAGAATATTTACTTCTGATCCTAAATCTAGGATTACCTCATCCATTTCAAATTCTCCAATTTGTGCTGTGAGTCTCATTTCTCTTCCTGTTCTTGTATGGCCCATAATATTATGAACAGCACCCTGCGTACTACTCATGGAAGAAGACTGCTGACACTGGTCTATAATGCACTGAAGCTCTCCGATAGCTTTCTCATTTCTTATGATTTTCAAGTAGCTCTGCAGGAAGGATTGTACACTTCCTGTCGACTCATCCTCATCGCACCTTCCCGATGTGGTAGCCTGCGATATCTGCACAGGGATAACGCCACAAGGTGTTTGCTATGCTACACCCCTATAAGATAATGTCTGCAATCCTGATAGTGTAGGGTCAGTAAAGAAAGTCATAGCTTGCTGAAATGTTTCTTTGTTCTTCTGCAGGTCAAGTGGTGTTTATTTATTAGTGGTTTTACGCACCCACTCCAGACATGTATTCTTTTCGGCATCCTGTGATGTTGTACTAGTAGAAGCACCGCTGCGAGTTACAACATTGATGCTTGGTTCTGGTTCTTTCTGCTCAGCAGCAATAAGTTGAATATTCTGGTGTACTGTTGGCTTAGGGTCCCTAATATTAGCTATCAAGATAGGACATTCTTCTATAATGTGATCATAGGACCTGCAATATTTACATGTCATAGTAGGGTTCTAACAATCCCTAGCATAATGTCCTATAGCTCCACAGTTGTAACAAGTAATCAGTCCATGGCCACGGCCAAAACCTCCACCACGGCCTCGTCCTCTGAATCCTCCACCACGGCCATCATGAGCCGGTTCATGTTGTGGTCTTGCTACTGGTCCAGGTGTCTCTGACTGGACTCTATATAAGTCATGTTTTCTCTCTATCATGAGATGATAAGCTCTGCAGTTATTTTCATCATGTCCTACTGACTTACAGAAGTTACAGTATAAGTTCTTGGGAGTTTGTACATACTTCTGAAGTAAAGGACATTCTTGTGGTCTATGTCCTCTTGTTCTGCAGAGTTCACACCATGGCCTTTCATTCGGTACTAAGGGGTTAGGAGCCCCACTTGCTAGATAATCAACAAAGACAGGACAATTATCTTTAGTATGGCCCTGTCCTTTACACTTTGTGCACCATAGTTCTTGTTCAACCTCTTTTCCTTTTTTAATCTCATGTAGTTGTAACATGAGATTAGCTAACTAGTTTTGTAAGCTTGTCATACCTGTACTAGTCTCAGCTAGAAGTGAAGCCTCTAGTTTCATTTCCATCTCCAATGCTTCATCCTATGTATGGAGTCTCTGTTGCATCAGTGGAAGTCTGATATGGGGGAGCAGTGCTGCGATGAACCATTCCTTATGCTGCTCCGGCGCAAACTCAAAGCTAACCTTGTCTATAAGAGCTTTAAATTTCTGATCAAAGTCCCATACTGACTCTGTGGGTAACTGTTTGATGTCTTTAAGCTCTGTGATGCATTGTGACTCAGAATTAGGTTTCTTAAATTCTTTGATCATGGTAGTCCTGACCTGTACGAGCGTTCTGGGCTGCGCTGTTGTATACTTCATGTACCATGTTAAAGCTCTATCTCTAAGTGTAGTGGCCAACTGGACAAGTTTAGTATTATCATCTTGGATCTGTTTAATAGTCCATACAGCTTCACAGAGGAACCAATGTTGTTCTGGGTCTTATGCCCCTGTACCCTTAAAGGTAGGTAACTTCATGTCATCCCCCATTCTGTTTCTACATGGTGGATTCTGATTTTATGTATTACTACCACTCGACGGTATAGATGTAGGTGATGTAGCGGTAGTATGTATTGTGTGTGAACTACTAGATGTACTTCCTGTGGGATTATTCTGAGTCCCGGTTGCTTTCTATGGGGTATAAGGGTGGTAAGGGATACGCCCTCCTGTTCTTTCTTTATTACTTTGACTTTGTTCTCTAGTACTATCTGAACTGTTTTCAAAGAGAGAAGATCTAAAATCTACTTTATATTTCTTACCACTACATGTGCATCCAATTTCTTCAAAATCACTCTCAAAGTCTTGTGACATTACACTTACTTTAACTTATTCATATGAGAATATATCTAGTACTCCTTTTTCATGTAATAACATCTTAAGAGACAAATTTAAAGATTTTAAGTACTTACAGTGATATCCTTTGAAGAAGTACCTTTCTGCTTCGCTGAAACTCTTTCTTTGATCAACTGCAAACTCTGTAATGAAACATTCTAGCACACTCGCAAGCTAGAAGTTTACTGCCCGCGAAATGGGATTATCTATGCCCTTCACAGTGTGAATCAGATCTGGTGTCCAGACAATGTTCCTTTTCTGCTTGAATATATGCTTATCAGTCAACTTTGACAACCAGTCATACAACTCATTTGCATAGGTTGTAAAAAATATCTCATGCAGGTCTATGAAGATATGTTTTTGTAACCAGTCCTTTGTACTCAACCTAGGACTCTTGTTTTCTTTTTCAGCAAATTCTCTCTCCTTAGAGTCAACCCAGTGGTTAAGTTCTTCTTTAGTAGGATGCCAATAGAACATTAGCTCTTCAGTTTGTTCAAAACCGGCAACGGAACCATTTGTTGGACACGGTTGAGCAGACTCGGGTTCACTTTAATGTACCAACAAAACCCCTATCTCACTGGCCCTTTCGGGGACAGATCGTAGAACGGCCTGAAGTCTCACCCGAAGTGATCTTGGATGGGGTGGCTGAAGACTCAAGTGTCCTCAACCGGGTTCTGTAGCATCCTAGTGCCTCTTGTCTCTTCTTAGCTAGCGGGATCTCTCAGCGATGCATTGTTTCTCTCTTCTTAGCTGGCTCTATTATGGACTAACCATTATCGCATCACAACTTCTAAGACAATGCGCAAACCTTCTCTTCTGCTCAACCCTTAACCTACGATATCTCACACTGCATCTCCTCCGACGGTGCGATATCGCCTTTCTATGCTGCGATATCTCCTATGGCAATACTTAATATGCTCAACAACTCGCAAGGTATAAGGGTTTTCTCTCTGGGTATAATAGCTCAGTTATCCTTCATTAAGGTGTTAAACAGCTTCTCGTTAGATTCTACAGTCTAACACACTTAACATCACTTATGCACAACTTGTTGAACTAAATACACAAGGATCACTTAACACAGTGACTGTTAACTGTCATGAATCAAGCACTGATAACTCATATACAGGACACTTGATACATTAAACTCACACTTAACCTTCTATGTTACTGTAACTGGAAGATAGCATACATACATTCACTAACTGATATACAACATTCATGTAACAGATAACAGATAGCACATACGTAAAGCACAATCGCATGAAACAGTCGCAAAACACATGAATTTTACGTGGTTCACTTCCAGGGGGGAAGTTACGTCCGCAGGAACTGTGTTTTATTATATCTTGAGCAGTTACACACAGTTCCGTTGTAACCTATTATGCAGCTTGAGATCTTCTGGGAAACTCCGTGCACATATCCAGGAGCCCTTCTCTCTTAGATCTCTTCTCCTTCTATATTGCCTTCTTACAATATACTCTTTCCTCTCTCTCTCTCAATCCTTGTGGATTGTTACATACATGCTCAAGGAGCCAGCTACTGGTTACAGTAAGATAACTACATACTGAATAACAGAACCAGAGCTCAACTCTCCCTTAATGTCTATTGTCTACGAGCTAACATATCAACTGACTAGCTAATTGTCTATCTAAATGTCTTGCTAGATAACATTTCATAATACAAAATACATGCTTATATAGGTGTCCCGAAGGTCTCACCATGTTACAACACTGTGGGCCTTTCCCAACAGTAACCCAAAAACCCTAACTGTGACAGTCGGCCTATCTGTACTTTGAACTGCCGCTTTCCGTCACACCACAACTTTCTGTAGTCTTCCATGCTTCCCGGTGCTGATCGTGGGTATGGGTGCCGCTTCCTCGGTCACTCTCCTTCTATCCTTTGTCTTCAATATCTCAGCTTGTTTCTCCTTTTCCATTTATGAGGGTAGCTGAGCCCTCCTGTCTTCGTCGCTGCCTTAAGTGCAGTGGTTGAGCGCTCTCTTCTCGACTGCTGCCTTAAGTGCAGTGGTTGAGCTCTCTCTTCTCGACCGCTTCAGGTACTGTTCCCTTTGAATTTATTGTCCCGATATAGCAACTTTTCCTGTAGCTGTGGGGCCTTGCTCCAACAATGACAATGTGGCAGTGTTAGATGGAAAACTACCTTACGAAAGCTAACACACATTAGCTATTACTCACTATGCAACGTTTTAAGAACAAAAGCTAACTGTAGCTAGATTTCCAACATAGTGCATTTTGATTGATGACAATGTGGTTATGCTAAATGGAAAACTACATTATGAAAGATAACACACATTAGATTTTACTCACCATGCAACGATTTAAGGTCGAAAGCTAACTTCAGCTAGATTTCCATCACGGTGCAATGTGACAATGTGGTTGTGTTAGATAGAAAACTAATTCCAGCTAGATTTTCATCATGGTGTATTGACCTAACACACATGAGCTTTCACTCATCGTGCCATTTTGTTAGGAGAAACGCTAACTCCAACCAGATTTCCATCATGGTGTCTGTATTTGATGACAATGTGGTTGTGTTATATGGAAACTACATTATGAAAGCTAACACATTAGATTTCACTCATCGTACAATGGTTTAAGGACTAAAGCTAACTTCAGTTAGATTTGAATTATTGCAACTATGTTACTTTTTTGAACATACACTTCATATGGTTTAACCTTAATTACAAACTACAATTCAAATGTGTTACAAAAATTGGGAGGAGTTACAATGGAAAATATAATTTTGACAAGAGGGGACTATGTTGAGCTCCTAATTAATGGTCAAGTTATTGGACTAGGAAGGGTTGAATCTACAGAGACTAGAACTCATTATGGTGGAGAAATGCTTAATTTAATTCAATTATGGTTTTGATAATTGATGTCATTGAACCACATTTGATTGTAGAAGATGATGATGAAGGGAACTTACATCCATGGAAGATCATAGATTTGAGGCATAACAAAGGTAAACCAAAATATTGAAGCACATGTTAAGTGGTTTTTAGAGTACAATGCTTGTTTTTTTGAGCAAATACTAAGTTTGTTTAATTTGTTGTATAGGTGCCAATGCCTCTTCTGCATTTTCTATTGGAGACAAGGTAGATCTTTCGCAATGTGGAGTGAAGGTGGGTGAAAGTTCCATATTCAATACAAAGATTGGTCATAAGGTGCATGGAAGGATGTAAATAAATGATCCATAGTGGTTAACATTGAGAAGGTGTTAGAACATGATGCTCTCTTGCCACATCCAACAGTATTTGAGAATACACTAGGGGGTGCATTGGGATCTTATGAGATTTGGCTAGAATCAGATTTGGAAACTGATTATCATGATCATCCAGTAAATACTCCCCAAGATAGGCTTACATTCACATGTAAAAAGGTTTCTCTTACACAGGAATGCATGGGAACAAGCATGTGCATTGCCAAAGGGATCATAGTTAATGTTCGTGAGTATGACATGGTTGAGGGTGAAATGTTAGGTGAAAAGGAATTACGTGTAAAATCAAAATCTGTTGTAGGAACAAACTTGGGTTTGTCGTTGATAGGTATGCTAACACATGGGCATAGCACAAGAGGTTTTGGTCATTTCTCCCTACCATCTGTACACATGGGATCACATTTTACCATTACATCTCTTGAAAAGTGCTTGAGAGACATTTAAGACCCACACCTTGATATGTATGGTGATTTTCTTTATGAGAGTGGAAGTTCAAGAAACACAGTTTCAAATGCATTATTTCAAAACTCTATTTAATCAAAATGTAGAGTGTACAAGGATGCTTTCCTATCTTTAAATGGAAGCTCAAAAAATTGAAATCTTGATTTTAAACCTCTTCCTCCACATTTATTGCTATAGTTGGACAATGCAGCTAGTGATAATAAGAATCGTTATGTTTTCATGTTTCTATCACTATTAACTGCACTTGGTGTCTTCATCACTATTGAGGTTGGGTTCTTGCTTGTGGGGCACACCCATGAAGACATAGATGGAACATATGGAAGAATGTCTTCCAACTTGAAAAGTAAAGATATATATTCTTTACATGAGATGATGGATACATATCACACAATAGAAGAAAAATAGGTGTTTCCACCTAAACTTATTGACAAAGTGTATGACTTCAAATTTTTTCTTAATGGGTACATCAAGGAGGGGGAAAATGCACTAGTTGGACATATTAATGTCCAATACTTCCAATTTCTTGTACTCAATGATGTTCCAGTTATGAGGTATAAATAATCCATCAAAGACATTGAGTGGTCAGAACCAGTTGAGTTGTGGAATATAGATGATGAAGGTCGACCTATATTTCCCACAGGGAAGCCATCTTTCTTACGTCCCAAAGGCAATGATGTTTATTTAAAATAACTAAAGGAATGGCTAACATCATACATAAAAATGTGGAAAGAGACTATTGGCAATGAGAATTCACCAATTGTCACAAAGGAATGGAATAAAAAACTAGAGTATTGGAGAAGTGTTATTGATGCATTAGATGGAATCTATAATGACCATACACCCTTGGATGAAAGTGATTCTTCTTCTAATGATTTTTGGCCCAAGACGAGGAAAAATGTTAACATTGATGGTAATGCACTCCATGGAATATCAAGTATTATGGATGGGGATTTTGATAATGTGACAAATGAACTGATATATGTTGGACCCAAGTGCAACAAGCCAAAGCCAACATTCGATCCTAGAATTGATGTTGAGAAATGAAAGATGTTGCTTGCTAGATTAGGAAATGAGGATGAAGGAGAGATGATTTGGATGGAAAAATCTACCTCAAATATCTTCCAGGATGATGACAATGAGACCCTTCATGTAAAGATTGATTGGTGGCAGCCTAGCTCAAGGAAATACAAGGGAAATTTTTTAGAACAATATTGGGTACCAAATCATGATGACACAGAACTTGGATCTATTCCAATTAATACCATAGTTTGGGCATGGATGCCAAACACAGAATATTGCAGGAAGACCAAGATAAATAAATTTGTTGTACAAGATGTATTTGATTTGCTTGAGCGGATATAAGGAGATTAGGTGGAAATGATTCATGAATGTAATTTTGCTTTTTGAATGACTTTTAGTATACATGAAGAAACTTTTTCAATGTTTGTAGTATAATAAATACTCTTCAAGCTACTTTTTGAGGAATTTTATATTATTTACTACATATGTGAAAATTTCACTTCAAGTTCATTGTTAATTCATGTGATGATACTTTATGCGAATTAGATAACACCATTCAAATTTTAACTTTTCAATTTGTCTTTTAGATAAACAAAACATCTCACTATATCAATTGTGCATAATTATATTTATTAATGCATGTACAAAACCCTTACCTTATTTATTATTATCTTTTGCTCACTCTCTTCAATACCACTTTGAACTTTTCATTTTGTTCCCTTGATGATTGGTGGAGTGTCCACTCGAAATGTAGGGACGTTTCAACACACAATTTAATTCCATAAACTCTCTTTGTCATTATGATTAACTGTGGAAATCTTCATCCTCAAGCTGTACTTGATCTGCTTGAGAAAATATAAGGAGATTAGGTGGAGATGATTCATGAATGTAATTTTTCTTTTTGAATGACTAATTAATATACATGAAGACAAAGTTGTCAATGTTTGTAGTATATCAAATATTCTCTTCAAGCTACCTTTTGAGGAATTTTATATTATTTGCTACATATATGAAAATTTTGGTTCAAATTCAATGTTAATTCATGTGATGATACTTTATGTGAATGCACGTTAAAACATATTATAGACTTGCTTTGTGACTAAATGTAAGGCACTTGCAATAAGGTTTGAAGTCAAATTTCCCTATTATTTGTTGTTATAGTTGATATAAATTTAATTGTACTTCTATGTTGCATTCAAATTCATAATTATATTTTCTCGTGTAGACTTTAAACTAGTGCCAACTTTGTACTAGTATATTAACTTATACTCAATAAATACAGTACTAACATTTTGAGTGTGCAGGTTTTATCATTTTGTCATCATTGTGATTGATTTTCTGGATTAAACTGTGTGAACGTTTTTCATACCAACGTTTTGAGTGGAAACTCCACCCATGCTTGTTACAGGAACCGTGAAAAAACTCATTGTGGACTGAAAATATTTCACATAAATTAATCTAGAAAATCAATCGTTAAGTAGTAACATCATGTTAGCTTTAATTCATGTTAGACATTATCATCAAATACATTGCATCATAAAGACAAAGTTAATCCATGTGATATTTAATGCGGATCGTAATGCTCTGCATGCAATATAAGTATTATGGATGGAGATTTTGATAATGTGACAGATGAACTAGTATATGTTGGACCCAAGTGCAACAAGCTAAATCCAAGATTCAATCGTATGATTGAAGTTGAGAAAGGAAAGATGTTGCTAGTTAGATCATGAACTGAGGATGAAGGAGAGATGATTTGGATGGTGAAATCCACCTCATATATCTTCCAGAATGATTAAAGTGAGACTCTTCATGTAAATTTTGATTGATGGAAGCCTAATTCAGTGAAATACAAGGGAAAATTTTAGAACAATATTGGGTACCAAACCTTGATGACACATGACATGGATCTATTCTAGTTAATACCATAGTTTGGGCATGGATGCAAAATAAATAAGATTGCAGGAATACTACGTTAAATAAATGTGGTGTACAAGTTGTAATTGATTTGTTTGACTGAATATAAGGAGATTAGGTGGAGATGATTCATGAATGTAATTTTCTCTTTGAACGAGTTATTAATATACTAGAAGAAGCACTTTTCAGTGTTTGTTGTATATCAAAATTATCTTCAAGCCTTTTTTGGGGAATTTTATATTATTTACTAATATGAAAATTTTGGTTCAACTTCTATGTTAATTCATGTGATGGTACTTTATGTGAATTAGATAACACCATTCAAGTTTTAACTTTTCAATTTGTTTTTTACAAAAACTCAACATGTCACTATATCAAATGTGCATAATCATATTCAATAATCAATCTTAAAACATCTTCTAGACTTCCTTTGTGAATAAATGTAAGGCACTTGCAATAAGGTTTGAAGTGACTTTTTCCTATTATTTGTTATTGTAATTGATATAAATTTAATTGTTCTACTCTGTTGCATTCTAATTGATATTATATTTTCTTCTGTAGAGTTTAAAGTGGTGCGAACTTTGTACTAATGCAATATCTTATACTCAACAAAGACAAAGTAGTAACATTTTTAGAGTGTAGGCTTTCATAGTTTGTCATCATTGTGAATTATTTTTTGGATTAAGTTATCAGTGAGTTTTTCAAACCAAAATTCCAAGTGGGAACTCCATGCATGATCGTTAGGGGAACAATGTAAAATTCATTATGGTTTGAAAAGCTTTCACATAGATTAATATCGAAAATTAATATCCAAGTATTAACATTTAATGTCAATACTACATAAGTTAATAATAATCACAACACAATATTAATATGTTGTTAAATAACTTTATATTATGTAAGAAATTTCTTACACAAATGATTAATAATTCACTAGTCAAATATTGATGACTTTTGTTTTAATATGTAAATATAAATATTAATGATAATCAAAGTATATCATTAAATGCATTTACAGGTAAAAATTCTCACATAAATATGTTATTCTTAAAATCAACATTCATCAACTTAGTTTTTAATACACCACCACCACCAACAATAATAATAATAAATTATGTCTCTAATTCATAATTTATTTTAGTCATTACTAAGATAAAACCCATTTTACTCTAAGTCATAAAATATTTTCTCTTGTCCACTATCAAGTGCTTCCAACTTCCAAAAATAAAATATCTTAAAAAAAATAGACCTAGTATGGTAACTCAACCTAGACACATTAGTTAACATAATTTCAATTAAATGAAATTCCAAGATAATAATAGCAACACACATTGATTATTAATGTCATTAAATAACTTTAATAATAATATGTAAAAAATCTTCTACAATCTATTTTTCGTGATATAATCATTGATCTTAACTTATATTAGAAAATATAAATAATAGTAATATAAATAAATTATATTTGTATTCTAACGTATAATTGATTTTGATCATTAAAATAATAAACTTAGCATAGTAACGCTTAATATATAATAGTTTTTCTTGTCACTTGTAAAATGTTGTCAACCTTCTAATATATTACAACATGGTACTCAACACATACAATATTACTTGTTATGTTGAGAATTAAAATTGCTACAGTAACAAACACATTTGTATTATGTCATTAAATAGTTTTTAAATGGGTCATTCTAAAATTGTGCCAACCTTCTATTAGTATAGGAACTCAACACCAACAATGTACTAGTTACCATATCAAATTATAATTCAATTGCTTTATCATAGTAACATATACAATATTGATGTCATTACATAAACTTAATCAACTTACCATTTAATTCAAACTATAGATAAGATTAATAGAAATTATGCAAGGAATCAAAGTCTAAAACTTTCTTCATTTTGATTTGTCACAGAGGATTATAAATGTGTAATCTAGGTGTTAACATAGTCCCTCTCCCCTCATGTTGTAAAGGGTGATAACTCAATGGAAGAGCACCTGCATTACAAGCAGGACAATGGTGGTTCGATTCCTCCATGCCCTAACATAAATTAATAGATGATATAAAATATTAATGATAGTATAAATATTGTAAGATATCTATATTTTCAATATAAATATGCTCTTTTCAATTAAACACATTGTTCAAATATTTCATAAATAAATAATGAACACTTGCAATAATTAGTTCAATTGGTTTCCCCCTTTCCTCTTGTATATGAAAACAAACAAATTGTACTGCACGAATGCTATTCTAGTTCATAATTGATTTTGATTGTTAAAAAATCAATATTAATAAATAAGGGAGGCTTTACTAACATCAATATCATTAAATAAATTTATAGGTAAGAAATTTCTCACGTTAATCTATTATTCATAAAGTAAACATTCATCAACTTAGTTTTTAATACACTACCACTACCAACAACAACAATAATAAATTATGTTTCTATTTTAATTCATAATTTATTTTAATCATTACAAGGGTAAAACTTAGACTTTAAAGTCATAAAATATTTTCTTGTTTTGATTATGAGTGGTGCCAACTTCCAAAAATAAAACAACATACTCAACAAAGACAAAAATAATTACTATGACAATGTTTATAATTGTTGTAATAACAAATACAATGTTCGTATTATGCCATAAAATAATTTAATCAACTTAACATTTATTACAAACTATAAATAATATTAATAGAAATTATGTAAGGATTCAAAGGCTATGACTTTCCTCATTTTGAAAGAACTCATTCTAGTGGAAGTTCTAAATTCTAGAACTAACCCATCTAGTTCCAATTGAGATGTAATATTTCCTCTAGTTCTAATTGAGATGTAATATTTTCTCTTGAATGGTTGAATACTAAAGTTTTACTTGAAATAAGTAAAAAATATTAATTGAAAAAATAGCTCATTGGATTAATTCTTCCAAATTTAATGGAATAGTTCTTTGAGTTGATTTTTCTAGATTTAATAGAATATGTATTTAGAGATTTACAAAAAAAGTCAATGTGGCTGAAGTCCTTGTAATAGAATATTTCCAAATTTAATGAAATATGTGTTTAGAGGAGGACTTCTCAAGTTTGCACCTGTTAAAAACACTTTGACGAAAAATATAGCTACAATATTAAGACAAAATTTAAATAAGTATTCAAATTAAATAAGTGGGAATAAGAAATTACCAATACATTACAAATTGTTATAACAATAATCCAAGCTCTTAGTATCTTATTCTAACTACTTAGTCAATATTATTGGATTTTGCATTAATACACTATGGTTTTGGACTTAGGATGCTTAGTTGGACCAATAACTAGCGAAATTGTGGAATTCACACCCACATGAGCAATCCAGCTTATTCAACCATCCACATGTGTGCCATCATCATTGTTGGTGTACTCCCATTCATTGAATGTGGATGATTTGGTTGACTAGGAGCGTTAGAGGTGGATTTTGTCCAATTTTGGGCTGATTTGGTGCATTTAATGCCACCTAGAGCCTCTCACCCACCTAGTTTTGCACACCCACGCATGCCAAGGTGAAATTATTTCCCCATGTCACCTCGTCCATGTCCACTCAACAATTCGTGGCCATTTGGGCTGATTTGGAGTGTGTTTGGCCCACATAGGGGAGATTGAGGCTAATTTCTCTTGTACAGTCACATTGGGATTCTAAAGCCTCACGAAACACTTATGATGTAATATAAACATGTTACTAACATGTTTTAATGTTAACAGTCACAATATAACCTGTTTCTGTTCACATTGCATGTGTAAATTGCTTCTCTTTAAATGGTTTTTTGCTGGTTTTGCATCAAATTCAATTTATGAGTTTCTCTAAGGATCCTAGATCTTGTTGTAGATCAAAATTATCACATTGTATCAGATTTGAGTGGATTTTAGTGAGTTGCATATCAATCTAGAGAATTTTGAGCTGCATTTTTAGAGAAATTCTAGATAAAATTGAGTGGTTTTTGCAGGACGTTTGGCAATTTTATCACCATTAGCGCAAGCAGAAATGGAAGCTACCCACATATTGCTAACACCTTTCAAATTATTCTATTGGAAGGAAGATATGGTTATTCATTTGAGATCCAAGGGTCTCTACAGAGTTACCATGGTCACAAAGGGGGAGCCAAACTCTGCTGTAGAGAAAGCCAAGTACTTCAACAGATTGGACGAAGCATGTGGATTGTTATTCCTGAGTATCTCAAGAGAGATTTTGTTCCACATAGACAGTTTAACAATCCCCAATGAATTCTAGGTAAAACTATAGACACTCTTTGGGAAAAATGATTAACTAAGAGGACACCAACTTGACAACGAGCTCATCAGCTTGAGGCTAGCACACTTTGACACTATCTAAGTCTTCTTCACCAAGTTGTTTAAGTCACTTGTGTTGCATCTAAAGCAATGTGGGATTGAGAATAAATAGGATCAGTTGATTCTATCCATACTTTTGAAGTTGGGGCTAGAATTCTCAGTCTTTGTCAGCACATTTCATTCTGGCAAGTTAACACTTCAAAACTGGAAAATGCCAAGTCTAGCTAGCTTCATGGATTCCCTCACTCAAGAGAAAGAAAAGCTAGTCCAAATGGGCACCATCAAGGCTAAGGATCAAGCCTTGTCCATGGGATTTTTGAATGCCTCAAAGGGAAAGTCCAAGGCAAATAATTTGAAGATTCCATAGAAGAAGAAACCAGAAAAACCCAAATCCAATGATGGGGGTTCGAATCCTCCCAAGGAGAAGGAAAAGAATGAAAAAGAGAAGACCAAAGGAACCTATTTCCACAAGGGATGAAATCCAGAAATATCATGCATGAATAAAACCATTGAATAGATGGCGCAGCTACTGGAGAAGAAAAACATCCCTATCCCAGACAGCGCAAGGAAGAAAGATGACAACTCCAGTTCAGACAACAAGGAGAAATGTCATGCTTTGGTAGCAAGTACCTCTAATTCCTCATATTTCATCATTGATTCAAAGGATTCTAGACACATGGTAGCCACAAGAGAGATATTTTCCTCCATGCATTCGAATTCTGGCCCAACAGTTCGAATGGGGGATGATTATGAAATCTAGACCAAGGGGATTGGTAGGATTGATTGAGAGCATGGTTACTTCAGTGATGTGTTGTATGTACTAGACCTTGCAGAAAATTGGTTGTTAGTCTATGAAATGACCCATACATGAGAAGAAAAGAGAGTGACCTTCACTCCATACTTGTTAGAGATTGCAGAAATTGAATCAAACCAAGTTGTTGTAGTTGGGTATGCAGACCACCATGAGAGGATGTACAAGTTTTCTAATTTCCTCCCAACTTCCACTGACCAAGCTCTTCTCTCACACGCCAATGAGACTTCCAAGATATGGCATGAGAGGTTTTCTCACATGAACTATAAGTACCTCAAAGCACTACACAGAGATGAGATGGTGGAAGGACTTCCACAAATCAAATCATCAAATGGAGCTTGCATTGGGTGTGTAGTTGGGAAGCATACAGAGCTACGCTATGAGAAGGGGATGGAAAGGAGAGCCACACAACCACTTGCGTTGGTACATTCATATCTGATTGGTCCTCTTCCCACTCCATCATATGGTGGATCAAGGTATGTGCTTACATTTATTGATGATTACTTGAGATTCTACTGGGTGTACTTCCTTAAGTTAAAATCTGAAGTTTTTGAGCAATTGAATATTTGGAAGGCATTGGTAGAAAATAAGAGTGGGAATAATATTAATATCCTTAGGAATGATAATGGGAAGGAGTAAGTCAACAAAAACATGCAGCACATTTGTGAGCAATGTGGCATACAAATGCAACATTCAACTCCCTACACACCACATCAAAATGGTGTGGCAAAGAGGAAGAATAGATCTCTCAAGGAGATGGCCACTTACATGATTGAATCAAGGGATATAAGTCCCAAGATATGGGCTGAGGCCATTAATTTTGCTGCACATATACAGAACATAGCCTTCCAAAAATCAGCAAAAAGGAAAGACTCCCTACGAGGCATGGTTTGGCCATAAACCAAATGTCTCAAATTTCAGGATTTTTGGATCTAGAGCATGGGCTTGAATCCCTTCTGAAAAGAGGAAGGCCTTGCCACCATAAAGAAAGGAATGAATCATGGTTGGGTATGGTGAGGATAAAAAAATGTTACACAATATTTGAAACTTCCACTCTCAATACTTTTTTTGATAGAAGTGTGCAATTCGAATAGGAACCAATACCATATTTTGAGCTTGCACTGGGGGAATGCTCTTCTCATCAACAATTTGATGTTGTAAGTGATGATTCATGCTCTGTTTTTTATGATATTACTAAATATGATATGTATTTAGATTAAATTTATGTATATGAGTCACCATCAAGGCCCAAGTGGGATAAAAAAAGCATACAAGTTGAAAGGGAATTGGATGGCAATCCCCAAGAGCCTAGGAAGACTAGATCTCAAACTAGTAATGCTTCCTTTACAAGTGAAAGTGATATTGCTGAGAATTGTTATATGCTAATTGGATCTGATCCGTATTCATATCAGAAATTATTTCATGACCCAATATGGAAAACATCAATGGAAGAAGAATTCCATTCTCTCCAAGAGAATGAGACATGGGAATTGGTTCCCCTTCCTCCCAAGAGGAAGCTTGTTCAATGCAAGTGGATCTTTCGGATAAACTTGATGCTGATGGTTTAGATGTGAAATAAAAATAAATATTAGTTTCTAAGGGATACTCTCAAGTCCATGGTGTCGATTATACCGAGAACGTTCCACCGGTTGCAAAGATGGACTCCATAAGACCAGTTCTAGAAATTGTATCTAGTAAGGGTTGGCAAGTGCACCATATGGATGTCAAGTGTGAATTTTTAAATGGTGAGCTACAAGAAGATATATACATGCAGAAACCTGAATTTTTACAAGAGGATGCTTCACTTTTTTGTAGGCTGAAGAAATATCTCTATGGACTCAGGAAAGCCCCCAGGGCATTGTATGCTAAAATGGATGCCTTCTTGCTCTCTATTGGTTTCACTAGATGCAAATCAGATCCTAATGTATATTTGCAGAAATATGATGGTATTTTGCAGTTTATTGTTCTCTATGTTTATGAACTTATAATTTCAGGTGGCTTCACCACTTCAATGGGTTCAATTAAGCCATCTTTACATAGTGAATTCGCCATGACTGATCTAGGATTGCTAAGGCAATTTTTGGGTTTGGAAATTGAGCAAAGCGAAAGGGGCATCATGATGAGTAAACCAAAGTATGATTTATACATGCTAAGTAATTTTAACATGGCTGAATGTAATTCAGCAAAGTATCCCTTTCTTTCTGGCATCAAATTGTCTGAATTTGGCAATTCTCCATTGGTAGATTTTACACTCTACAGGAAACTAGTTGGCAGCTTGCTCTATCTTAGACATACAAGAACATATTTATCTTATGCTATAAGTTTTGTAGCAAGAAATATAAACCAGACACATGATCTCCATTGGAATTCAGCCAAAATAATTCTTCAGTATGTCCAGGGTACAAATAATTTCGGGGTGCACTATTCAGCTAGTGCTTAACTTCAACTAGTTGGGTTTTCTGATTTGGACTGGGCTGGAGATCCCACTGACAGAAAATCAACTTCGTGTTTTGTCTTGATTATTTCTAAAGGTCCCATTTTCTGGTCAAGTAAGAAACAACACACCATTTCACTTTCATCAGTAGAGGACGAGTACAGGGCAACCATCAATTCAACTATACAGTGTGTTTGGTTGTAGGGTATCCTTCAGGAATTTGTGTCACAATTGATTCTCCTACAAAAATTTGGGTGGGAAATCAAATTTCCATCAAAATATCTACTGATCCAATTCATAGGTAGAGGACAAAGCATATTGAGATCCATATTCACTACATCAAGGGCTTAGTGCATGATAGGGTGATTTCACTGCAGTATTGCCCATCCACCAAGCAAACTGCCGACATTTTCACCAAGACTTTCACAGAGAAAGACCTTCCCTTACCTGAGATATTTTATTGGGGGGAGTGATGGATGGTGATTGCTGCTATTTGTTGTAGGTTTCATCCCTATGTACATTCTTGAGGGAAGGTTTTTTCCCATGTGGCTTTCCTTCTTTTCTCACTTCATATGGACAAATAAAATTTCTGATTTATGTAATTGAGGTGACTTGAGCCTTTTTTGCCAAGGCCTCCTTCATTTTCTGATATTTACTAAGTGTTTGGTTAAGGGAGGTTGTTAGAACAGTAATCCAACCCCTTATCACCTTAGTTTAACTCCTTAGTCAATTTTATTGCATTTTGCATTATACACTATGGTTTTGGACTTAGGGTGCTTAGTTGGACCAATAACCAGCTAAATTGTGGCATTCACATCCACATGATCACTCCAGCTTAGTAAAACATCTACATGTGCACCCTCATCATTGCTGGTATGCTCCCCTTCATTGACTGTGGACAATTTGGTTGACTAGGAGTGCTAGAGGTGAATTTTGTCCAATTTTGCGTTGATTTGGTGCATTTAATGCCACCTAGAGCCTCTCACCCACCTATTTTTGCACCCCCACGCATGAAAAGGTGTAATTATCTCCCCATGTCACCTCATCCATGTCCACACAACAATTCGTGTCCATTTGGGCTGATTTGGAGCGTGTTTGGCCCACCTAGGGGGTGACTGATGCCAATTTGGCCAATTTCACTTGTATAGTCACATTGGGCTTCCCAAGCCTCACAAAATAATTCTTATGTAATATAAACCTGTTGATAACATGTTTTAATGTTATACATTCAAAATATAATTTGTTTTTGTTCACACTACATGTGTAAATTGCTTCTCTTTTAATGGGTTTTTGCTGGTTTTGCATCAAATTATATTTGTGAGTTTCTCTAAGTATACTAGATCTTTCTATAGATCAAAATTATCACACAAATATAAAATTCAAATACCAAAAAAAAGGTCAATAACATTATCTTATAAATTTATATTAAAATGTTTAAAGTTTCGTGTTACATAGTCATTTTATCCCTAAAAGAGGAGAGAAAGTTCCTTATATCAGATGTTGATTCTATTTTTCCAAGATACTACCATAATCTTGTTACAAGATCAATGATATCACCATGTTATTTACAATGGTTCACAACTATGCAATTCTCAGAAAGAATCCCTTGTTACTGCTCACCCTTCAAAACAAGCATCAACGTGTTTGTCTCAGAGAAATATTTTCTAGACACAATACTCCAAATATTTTCAAATTTTTGATATATTTTCCTTGATTATCTCTATCACATTTATCAATGACCAAACAAACTTCAATTCCTCCAAAAACTCTTTTTTTTCTTTTCCCAATAAATTTATGTAGCAATGCCAGTCCATCACTGACACTTTTGGTTGACCAGATTCCAGTATGGAATCTTCCCACACATAACTCTAAGAATTGGAATTATTTTTCTTGTAGTTGATACATTTTTGTTTTGTGTTTAAAAGTAGGACTATTATCCTGATCTAACATTACATGAGCTTCTTTTGTCTTGGTGGAGCTTGATTTCGAGTATTTTAGAATAAATAAAAAATCCTCCAATTCTAATATCAAGAATCCATCTTTTTTATTTGAACCTGCACCTGGAAAGAATCTACTATCTTCTATAGTTCACCAATACCATACAAAGATTTATGAAAAATGGGGTTCCATCTTTAAAATTTTAAATTCTTTACAGTTTCTGATGCTCATAGAAATAATCATTAGCTTTCTCACCTATGGATGACCAAGGAACAAAACTGGATTCAACTTCTATTCCAGACTTGCTCATTACTTCATTTTCACGTCTCTCCATTGTCTCACCAAACCCTACAGAACAATAACCAAACAATAGCAACAATAAAGGTAAACATAAAACCCTAAACCAGGAAAGATACACAATATCAGGGAACTCTAAAGTATTATTTCTCTAATCATATACATCTACCTTATTTTTCCTTTATAATGTCTTTATCTTGATCTTGCAAACTTGAAATTTGGAGAGATTCCTCATCGCCAAAAATTTATTGACCTTGATCTGAATTCTTAACTGAAGATTCTTCCATTGCATATGTGTAAACAATAGTTACATCTAGTTAAAAATATTAAAAATAATGTAACAATTAAAATACAGTAGGAAAAAATTAATTGGGAGTTAATTTCCAAAAAAATATCAACACAATTTAAATACCACACAACAAGATTTGAACACAAAATTCGACGACATATTTGCCTGAATTTCGACAAGATTCCCTCTAGCATCCGAAAAGGTGGAATATTTTTAAACGTCGGTAGAATTGTGTTGGATATCTGACAATCTCAACAATACATCATAAATACAACAACAATTAGTCACATGAATGATAGGTTAATCGAACTATAACCCGTTGATTCTCCGACACGAATTCATTGATTAACTAGCGATCATTTCTAGGACCATCGTTGAAAATGTGATGGATTAAGTGCCAAATTAATCAACACTTCACTCCACCCTAGTGGTTGGTTAACAGACGACTATCATAGGGAATCCAGTGACATAATGACATAAAAATACACAAAAATCAGACAAAGTTGTCGTTGGTAGTATGGAATCCTCATTGAATATAGAAACTAATTCGTCAGAAATGCAACGATTTACGTTTTGGTTACTTGACACCTTACTCCACCATAGTGGTAAGCTACCCGACAAATATTCATAAAAAATACAACGACATAACGACATAAAAACACACAAAAATATGACGAATTTTCCGTTAGTAGTATGGCAGCCACGTCGAATATATAAGTTATGTCATCGAAAATGAGATGAATCTAAATAGTTAAAACATTTTTTTGGATGATTGGTACGGGTTCCTACCCAACTTAGGGCTATAAAGGAAGTCCTTTCTAGAAAATTGTATCAGCGTTCATGCCATGTAGATTTTCATATTTGGGAGTAATATTGCAATTGAAATCTTTTGCACTGAATAATTTGAGACAATGTTCATTGTTGATGTAGACATTGCATGCATCTGGGAACATTACAAAAAATAGAAGCAGGTTAGTATGAAGATGCAACAAAGTGAAGAACACATAAAATAACTATGAAAATATTGAAGTGATCTTCATTTTTTTTAAATTTCTCATTCATATCATCTCATTTACTAAAATTGGAAACAAATCAAACCCATCTCAGTGATAGCCATAGTACTTATTTAGAAATATTGTTGTAAGGGAAATATGATTGCATGTAAGATTATTTTCATTCGATTTACCGCTAGTCGTTAGTTGCAAGAATCCATGATATGATACATCTTCGAATAGTTAACTTACTAACAATGTATGCGGTGATATGTTCTCATACTGAACAATTTTCATTTTCCTCACATTATGGTAAAAAATGCATCCAATATCACACAACCACAAACACTGTACACTGCGAGAACATATTGTAACATACACTATAATTCACCACTCACACAGATATTCTTTCTCTGAACCGAGAGATCTGCACCCAATGATTTAATCTTTTTTCATGAATATTTAATGAGGTAAATAATAATTGAAACTTATATCAACCATAAGTATGATAATCACTACTTGGATGTAATCTTATTTAGTATATATAATAATTTTATTTATATAACTATTAAAATATAAATAGCCAGAGTAGTTGGATTTACCACTAGTCATTAGTTGCATTATGTTGTCCCTGCAATTAATGATAAATAACAATAGTTAGGTTTCAATTAATGTCAACCAACATGAATAACATGAACAAACAACTTATCATAAACGGGGCTCTTAGATCAAGATGACAGGATTAAGTTGATGCTTATCCATTAAGGAGAACATAGCCAACTTAGGGACTATAATGAAGAATTCATTAGAAAGAAAAAATGGTTTAAGCATCATCTTTATATGTTTTATGTAGTTTTTTTTTTGGTTCAAGGTTAGTTTTAGTTTACTAACTACGGATGATTTATAATCAAGCTATTTTTACTTAGTTTACTAATTTTGATCACACTAGGTTGGGACCCTTTATCATGCATAAACAGAAATGAAACCAAGGTTAGGTCCAGAATAATACTGCTGTAATAAAATTCAAACATAATTTTCACCTATTTCAACTTTAAGACTCCATTGGTCACTACGTTAAAGGTTTTCCTCGAGATGTTTTACCAATTGCAATGTAGAGAACATAAACAATAATAATGAAGTTAAACTAATCAACAATAAATGACAATGTACGGGAAATATACAATAACAAAGAATATGAACAATTCTCGTCTAGTATTCTTTTGGATGAACTTTATACTTTCATTCATGAGACACAACTGAAGCAAAGCTAGATTCACAAAAATATTGCTGTGATAAATTTAAAACATACTTTTCATCTCTTTCAACTTTAACACTCCAATGGTCACTATGTTAAAGTTGTTCATTGACACGATTTACCAATTTCCATGTACAAAACATAAACAATAACAATATTATAATGAAGTTAAACTAATAGCAATGTATACAAAATAAAGCAGTAATAGTAATACTAAGAAAAAAATTTACAAAAAATTGTAATAATGTTGGTGTAGGACTATTTTGAATCACCCTTATACTAAGATACTTTTAGGTTCAGATCTTATCACTGAAAGGACAAGTCACTGGTGGACCATATGACATGCCTTGAGAGAGAAAGGGTTAGGAACACACAATAGCAGTCAATATGAATTAGCACGTTGTTCCTTAAATCTTATATGTATTTTGGATCTCCATAATTTTATTTTTCCAAAAAGAAATCACTATATTCTAAATTTCTAGGTTTGAAATAAAAGTAGACATTCATATAGTCTTAGGTGGAATCACAAGCAAGGAGTCTATGCTTGATCCTTAACATAGTGCAAAAATAAATAGCCCTATGTATTTAAAAACTGAAAGGCCGAAGAACCCATTCAAAGGACATGGGTTTGGTTTTAACAACAACATGTAATAATTCATATAAAGCATCTCTTACAAAAGGCATAAGGCAGTAATGAAACCCTCATACGCACAAGACCAAGGTATAACGCAAAGGTGGAGAAACAACCCCTTTTACCCATAGGACCTACAACACTAATGAATTTAATATTTTCTCTCTCCCAAGGTATATTGTCACATATATTTTTATCATCACTGTATATGCATATGTAAATAACAAAGCCACATCCAGAAAAGTATTGTTGTAATAAATTCAAACATAATTTCCATCTCTTTCAACTTTATCAATCCATTGGTCACTGCGTTAAAGTTGGTCCTTGACATGAGTTATCAATTGCAATGTACAAAACATAAACTATAACAAAATTCCATCAAGTTTAACTAATGAACAATAATTAAAGAATAATAGTAATGCTATATAGATCTGGTTTGGATCCTCCTTATATTGGGACATTTTGAGTAATCTCTTGTCACTGTAATGACAAGCTGTCAAAATACATACCTTGAGAGAGAGAGAGAGATAGAGAGAGAGTTACCAACACAAGACACAACACAAGTCTAACACCTTGAGAGAGAGAGAGAGAGAGAGAGAGAGAGAGAGTTCACAACACAAGTATAACAACCCTAAAAGAGGTACCATATTACCTTTTGTACCCTACTTTAAGTGCACTCAACTCTACAACATCAATAAACCTATGATGCATTCAACAAAGATAAGATCTATACTTATTTCATGCCAAGATACTCCAAGAGTGAAGTTATGAATATAATATATAAACTTGGCAATTATTCTAGAATGGTCACTTAGGAAACCCTATGTTTTAGGGTAAAGCATAAAATAAAGTTGAGTACACTTAGAGTAGGGTACCAAAGGTCATGTGGTAACATGAGATCTACAACAAACCAACTCCTTTGCATCCTTCTCTGAATATTTTTCTACGGAAACACAAGAGAGAGTTGGAGGAGGGAATTATCTGCAAGTCTAGGGATACTCCATTTTAATTGGATGCCCACAATCAGGAGAGGTTCTTTGAAAGTTTGGTATTCAAACCCTAAGGTATTTAAATATGACACAGAGGATATCGAGAAGGAAAAGATTCCCTCTGTATGTCTGTGACTTATATGTTTAATGCATGCAACTAATTGAGATTGATTTTCCTTGGATTGTCTGTGTAATCATGCACTTGAATAATGATGATTTTCTGTATGCCTTTTTTTTGGATATGCTCATTACCCATTTATTGGGGTTTAATCTTAGGTTAAATAAATGGATTAGGTTACCCTTCCAAGAGCGAGAAAGTGAGGCCTGAGACTATGGTTTAGGTGATACAACCTTGACTTGATTTAAATAATTGAATCAAACCAAAAGACTTCTATTTGTATTTGTTTAGTCTTCTCCTAGTAATCCCAAGACAACCTAGTTTTATTCTCCCATTGAGCAGTAGCAGCCCAGCTATGTCTGGCAATGACTCCTAGATATTGTTGAAAAAATGATGGGGAAGGTCTTCTTGAGGTGTATGTGGGTTGTCATTCATTTTTTTGTGGGACTAGTCATTTTGAATAATACCTTTAATTCAATAGATAGGGTTATGAGGTCTGGTAGCTTGGCAGATCCTACCACGTGTCACCATTTACTAGGTCTTTAATGCTTAGGGTATTAGGGTATTAAAGGTATTTATTGCTGGGGGTTTTAGGGTATTAGGTGTTCTCTATTGGGACTTTAGTAATCAAGTTTTCATACATCACAGTGAGAACACTATATTTTCCCTCTCCAAATCCGACTTTGATCTAGGTAAATAGTTGTTCACTGAAAGGGAGCCTGATATCATCCTTTGTGTTTCCATGATTAGCCAATAGAAT
Source organism: Pseudotsuga menziesii (assembly GCA_001517045.1). Lineage (NCBI taxonomy): Eukaryota > Viridiplantae > Streptophyta > Pinopsida > Pinales > Pinaceae > Pseudotsuga > Pseudotsuga menziesii. Next base: position 390,565 of record LPNX010050072.1, read on the forward strand.
CACAAATGCATCCCCAGTTTTTTCAATCAAATGAAAATTAGTGTGATTAACATGAGGGACATCAAAATTATGAAAAGACGAGACAGTATCTTCAATATTTTTCCCATTAAAAATATCACTTGCAACAAAATGGCACTTTGCATGACCATGTTTTCTAGTCTTTGAAGTGGATACTTTAGCCACCTTGCAGGGCCCACCCTTGATGATGATGTATCCATTTTTACTAATGGTAGTTCATTGCTGCTCATAGGTTTTGTAAGCTCCCAACAAAATGAGTCATGTCCTTTTACTACCATGTAGCCTACATTCTCAAATGTCATTCATTATTGCTAAGGTTTAACACACTAAGGATGGTTGTTATGTTTTAGATTATGGTGTAAGGATAATATCTAGAGTCATCAACCTTAGAGATTGTTTGGACAAACTAATCATAAAAAAAAATAAAAATATATATTAAAATAATTCATCACAAAAAAATTTCGATTACACCACATTCAACACGATCTCTCTGCAACAAACCAGCTCCTTCGCTAGGATTCAATTTAACATGAGATTTGCAACAAAACATATCCTTTGCATCCTTCTATGAATAATTTTCTACAGAGACACGATAGAGAGTTGGAGGAGGGAATTATCAATAACAATCTTGGCATACCTATAACTTTGTCTTCAAGCACTCTTTAGGAAAACTGAGACCATGGTAAGATAAACACTTCAACAATCTATAGTCTGATAGTCATAGATTATTTTTATCATTAACCTATGAGATATGGCGAGCATTTTCTTAGGGAATCTTAGACTAATTTTCCAATGCTTTAGACAATTTCCTGAAACCCATTTTGGAATACCTATAACTTCACCTTTAGATACTATTTGGACAAAGTAATGATATGGTTAGATGCATGGATCAACATTCTAGAGTCCTATATCCTTAGAATAAATTAATACTTCAAATAGTGAGGATGGCGTGCATTTTCCTAAGGCCACTTAGCTAGTTTTAGCAGCAAATTTTATACTTAGTCAAATTGTGCCATCTCCAGGGTGGATTTTTTACTTCACCAAAATAATGAAGCAATGACACCAGATGATGTAAGACATCTAACTGAGCACAAAAATACTAGTTTCACCTTCAGATTCAACATCCTCTGACCCAGGTGTGCATTTTACTGAACTCAGCAACATAATAATTAAGGTTGATGACATTGCCATTAATGGAAAAAAATTGAGGTTGATGACATGGCAAGAATGACATGGAAGTTTTGGCATTGGAGACATCATATGTGCCTTGGAGCACTAGGTGGCACAAATGACCCATTTTGTGGTAATTTGTTTAAGATGATGTGGCCCATATGTGTGTGGATCCCTTGAAGTGGGAATGATGTTCTTGAGAAAACCCTAGATCAGGTGTAAGATCATATCGTCAATATTCTCTTGTGAACATACACCCCAAAACGAAACTAATGACTTGAATTTATAATCTTAACAAGCCTTCTAGAAGGGTCAATCCACTAACCCCTATATTTTAGGGTTGTTACCAAACAACATAAAATAATGTTAGGTTGAGTTAGGATAGGGTACTAAAGGTCATATGGTCCATAAAAATAAAAAAATAAAATAAAAGTCATAATACCAAAGGTACACACAATAAGGACGCTAGGACAAAGCAAAAGATAAATGACCATAATTCAACCAAAGGGGTCACAAAAGAAGTTAAGACAACCCTCATACCCAGAAGACAAAGGAGTGCCATAAAGGTGGAAAAAAAACTCCTTTTACCCATAGGACCAATAATAGCAAGGAATTTAACCTTTTATCTCTCAAGGCATATTGTCACATGTGTTCCATATATATTTTTATCATCACAGTATAAGGAGGAAGATCGAAATAGTATATGCCTGCTACATACTTGATTTTGGTTAAAATAACTTCTACTTTCATGGCCGTGGAACTATACATGAGTTGTGAGATTCATAGTAACATGAACATAATATGGAATGAAAAACATAACATGAACATAATCTGGAATGAAATTGGAAACAACATACCTCCCCTCATCACAACCCAACCATTTTTTAAGTTTGTGTAGTATCTGTAGTGCCAAATCATTCAAAATCCATAAATATATAAAAAATAAATACAATACATATTTGTACCATTATTTAATAGTCTAAGATGCATTTTTATGAGAATGACAACATACCTTTACAATGCTTCCTATCACCTTCTGAGCCTTCTTTTTGGAATAACCCCTCATTATCCTGGATTCAAACATGGATTTACTTGATGGGAACAAAAGAAAAACTTGATAGAACAAAATAAAACTCATGAATAATATCATATTAGTTTCAAGACTAATTTATTGGAGACGTCTAATATTGGAGAAAACATCCCTCAATCCATATCAACAACGAAGTCAAAATTGACATTGGTGTTGATCTGCTTGACCAAGGGAGGTTTGATCCAAGATTAAAAGACTATAATAAATCATTATGTACTGAAAAGGTCCATCCACGTGAAGGAAAAATATCTTATGTCCCCTTCCCCCCCTCATAATACTCTCTATTCCCCATACCCAATGCACGTACTAGAAAAAAAATATTAAATTTATATTGAAAAATGTGGATTTAATTTATTATAAAACGTAAGTATAGATAGTGTTATTTTCAATTATTTCTAGTTTTTTTTTCTTTTTAGAAAATTAGAAAGAAACTCATATACTACGACTTGTCGTTCAGTTCTTGTCGCATCTACAACTTGTCGTACTATCTTCCTAGTAGAGTACCTACAACATGGATGTTGCTGCAAGGGGTCGGGATTTGCTGCAATAATGTCAAAATGTTAAATTGATATCTTATGAATTTATAATGACAATTTTTCATTAAAAAATAATATTACATAGGTGTTTTTACCTCTTGTGGCCAATTCATGTACTTTGTGTCCCTGCATAGCTCATCTTGTATAGTATGAGCCTCTACATTCTCTGCAGTTGAAAAATGAAAAAGTACAATTGATATTCACCATTTGCAATGAAAAATTTTAAATTGTAGAATATGAATTCATTCATTACATGGATTCGAAGCATGGCCTTCTATAGACTGTCCTCCATCCTTGGCATTAGGTGGATCGTCAATTTCCTGCTCAAAATTGAGTCAATATTTTATTGCAAATAATTATAACAAATAGATTGCACAAGTAATCATTCTTAAATAAACTTCATTGATTTTATATACCTGCACACAAGATGGATCACTGAAAGACTGTCTTTTCCTAGACAATCTTTTTCAGTGTTCAAGAACAACTCCAAAGCCGCGTTGGAAGACAAGATTCAAGTATTCCTTTGTGGGCACTTCATTGAATCTATCAGCCTACATATTTGCATAATGCCATGAAATTACCTTTTAAATATTGTTAAAACAAAAAAATAAGTTGCATTTTTTTTTCTTCTGGATGTAATATTAGTTTTTTGATACTTATAATTTGTGCACCAAATTGGAATAACCACCAGGTCCAAGCTTGTACTGTTCAATTTTTTCTTGTCTATACTAGGTGGCCTTTGATGTGTTTGAAAACTTATGAAAAGGTTGAAATACGTTACATGTTTCAAATTTGATCTAACAATTAATAATAATAAGGTTTATAATTACACTGGTGAAAGTATTTCATACCTTCCTGTTCTTGGCGGTAGCTTTCCTTCTTTTCTCAAATCCCTCTCCTTTCCATATTCTACTAGGGATTTCCACTCTCTTATTGGAATCATCAGAGGGTGCTCATACCTAGGGTTCCTTTCTATATGAACCCTAAATTGGTCCCTCACAATATTCATATGTTGGCCATCCTTCTTTAGGACCTTCGCTCTATTGAAGGTATCGCTTCTGAACATGCCAACCAAGTGACCAGTGAGCTCATATTTTAAATTTTGTGTTTGTTTATCCCACCTTTTGGATATGGTGGGACCAAATATCTCCAATGAGATATCATTTATATTTTTATAAAAAACATCATTTCCTGCAAGATGATCATGCCATCATTAGTTGTAAAACAATGTTTTTTGATAATATTACAATCAAATTACAAATAATAAGTTAAAAAATGTAAAAATACCCAGGATCTTCTATATCTTTATGGGAACAATATTGTCGTCCACCAAAAATGTTGTCTTAAGTGTAGCAATACTAGTGACATAGGAATATCTTGGAAATGCTGCTTGAGCATTATCATTGCTAATCTCTACATCAACCCCTTGTTCGGTACCACCTAGTATGCGTCGAACACTAGTGGTTGCACTCACATCTGGAATTAGGTGTGTCATAGATTGTGTCACTAATTGTTCATTAAACAAAAATGGAACATGTGATGCAGGTTGATTTGTATGATCATGTGAGGACTCTCCACGAGCATCACTAATACCAACACCACCCTCACCACTAGTGCGTAGGCGCAAAAAATACTGTAGATACAAACAATTTAGTTCATGGTCATAAGCAAGTACACATTATAAAATCATAAATGAATTTATATTCTAATTCAAGATACAACAAATTACTTTCAAGGCCTTAGATCTCTTCACCAAAACATCAACCTTTGATGTAATCTTGTTTCTCTGCGGTTGAATGAATTACAGAAGAATGATATCCTCATTAGTTTTTTTAGGTCTTCTCTATCATTATAATTGGGTCTAGAGAATATCCAATGTTAGCATCGTGCATGATCTCATCCACATCAATATCAATTAATTTATTTGATGCTAGATCAAATGATGAATCTGTAGCCTTCAACAAAAGTATATAAAACATTACTAAAATGAAAGCAATATACTAAGGAAAACAACATAATAAAATAACATATTTCTCATGTTCAATTTCAAAATTACAATTTTGCATACTTTCTTCCTCGAGGATGGTGTCCTCTGACCCACAACTGGGGCGTTGCCTTGATCATCACCCAACATCCAAAATGTAGAAAACATTATCATAATGAAAGCAATATACACAAGCGGCATACCTAACATAAAAAACATATTGGTAATATTATATTTGTGCAATTAGAAATAGGTATACTTGATCAATCGAGGATCATGTACTCATTTTATCAACAGTTGGGGACTTTCCCTGATCACTTCCCTACAATAATTAATTGTATAAAAAATTATCAAAAATAAACTATTGTACTCACGAAATGAACCAAATCACTTGCTTGTGATGAAAAACACCAAATTCAATATCGAAATGAACCCAATATACTCATGAACAGTAAATAATAATAAAACATATTTCACATATTGTAGTACTAAAATTACAATGAGGATTACCTGTTGCCTCGAGGATGTTATACTCTTCTGATGAACTGTCGAGGAGATGCCTCGATCACTTGTATGTGATGAAAAATACATATTTCATTATATAAATGAAACCAATATATTGATGAAAGGAAATAATAATAAAATGTATTGTGCACATTATAGTAGTAAAATAATAATGAAGTATATCCGCTGCTTCAAGGCAGGTACTATGTGATCTAATGGTGGTAGGGAGCTACCCCTCAACACCATGCAACAAAAAAATTGATAACCTTATCTAAACATAACTATTATACTCATGAAAAACATAACAAACAAACATGTTGTCCATATTATGTTTGTACAATTACAATGATGTATACCTGTTGCCTCGAGGATGGTGTACTCATCTGATTAGCTACTGGGGAGATGCCTCGATCTCTACCCTGCATATTAAATATAAAATATTTAAATGAAAATAGAACAATAGACTAACCAATAAATACATAAGATATTATATTCAGTAATTAAAGGTTGGGTAAATGGTTAGATGTACATCTCCAATAGTGACTACATTTGTATCTATTCAATTGAAATTGTAATTAATAAGCAACTCTTCCCCTACAACTATTGATTTAATGACACACAAAAAAAACCCAATTTACTTCATGCCCCTCAAACATGCAATCACTTTATTAAGTGTAGACCCTGGTTTTGTACTGCTTATAAACCCCACAATATTCCATATAGCTTTTGTCCTTCTATCAATGTACAACATCGATCCTTTATTTTGATACCTATCTTTCAGGTGTAAATAATTTGTAGACAATCTGTATCTATGCATACTTATTGTATATTGGACCAGTCACATCCAATCTGTGTATTTGTAACAGGGTCCAACATACTCCATCAATTCAATACATCTGCCATAACCGACCATTATGCCATCCATGCAAATCAACCCCAAACCAAGTAATGCCGATGGTGCAATTCAATATATCCTCTCATTCACACAAAATTATTTGTTTATTTCAGCAAGATCCTTGGGTACCCATTGTTTCACTATATGTTTGTACCTTAAGGGAACCTCGATGTCGCATATGGCCTCATCTCCATAAGAACATTACCCCCCTCCAGTGAGAAAAAATTTCATGCGTATTTGGAATTTTCTTCTGATATTTTGAGATCTAGTTAATATTCCTATTGTAGGCCTTCTATATGTCTCAATTTCCTCTTATATTTCTAAAATCCCCTCTCTCAACGAAGAAATTTATGACAAATACCTATTTGGTTCTTCCTGCACCATGGAAAACATCATTCAAGATTACATTTCACCCATGTATTTCTCATGAAGTGTGCCTCGAATCAATAATGAGATTTATGGTTATTTTTTTCCATGAATGGTTAGGCGACGAATGTGGAACCTAGTAACTAAAGAAGAATTTATGACTCTAATACAAATCTAGATCCAGAAAAGTACTGCTGTAATCAATTCAAAGATAATATTCATCTCTTTCAACTTTAACACTCTACTAATCACTGCGTTAAATTTGGTCTTTGAGATGAGTTATCAATTCCAATTCACTCAACTTTACAACAACAATAAACCTATGTGTTTGACAAACATGAGATCTATGCTTCTTTCATGACAAGATATTCCAAGAGTGAAGTTATGAACGTAATATATAAACTTGGCGAGTCTTCTAGAATGGTCACTTAGGAAACCCTAGGTTTTAGGGTGGTTACCATAATAAAACATACAATAAAGTTTAGTACACTTAGAGTAGGGTACCAAAGTTCATGTGGTCACATAACAATAAAACAATAAAATTAATAAGGTTAAGTCATCATACCAAATGTGGTCAAGGTACCACACACAATAAGGGTGTTGTAATAAATTCAAACATAATGTTCATTTATTTCAACTATAACACTCCACTGGTCACTAAATTAAAGTTGGTCCTTGATATGAGTTATCAATTCCACTCTACAAAACATAAACACTAATAAAATTACAATGAATTTTGGATCTGCCTTATACTCAGACATTTTGAGTCAGCTCTTGTCATGGAAGGAAAAGTTGTCAGAAGACATACCGAGAGAGAGAGAGAGAGAGAGAGAGAGAGAGAGAGAGAGAGAGAGAGAGAGAGAGAGAGAGAGAGAGAGAGNGAGCTCAAGAGTTGAAGATCATGGTTCACATTTCACAACACAACTCTAGCAACCCTAGAGAGGTGCCATAATAAAATGTAAAATAAAATTGAGTATAATTAGAGTAGTGTACCATAGGTCATGTGGTCACATAACAATAAAACAATAAAAGTAATAAGCTTAAGTCATCATACCAAAGGTGTTCAAGGTACCACACACAATAAGGGCACTAGGACCAAGTAGAAGATGAAGGAGCATAAGTCAACCAAAGATGTCACAAAAAGACAATAATGTAACCCCCATACCCACAGTACCAAGGTGTACCACAAATATGGAGAAACAACACCTTTTACCCATAGGACCTTCAAGACCAATGAATTTAATATTTTATCTCTCCCAAGGTATATTGTCACATAAATTTTTATCATCATTGTATAAGGATAATTAAATAACAAATATACATCCAAAAAAGTACTGCTGTAATAAATTCAAACATAATTTCCATCTCTTTCAACTTTAACACTCCACTGGTCACTTTTTTAAAGTTGGTCCTCAATATGAGTTATCAATTGCAATGTACAGAACATAAAATGTAACAAAATTTCATCAATTTTAACTAACGAACAATAATTAAAGAAAAATAGTAATGCTAGATAGATCTGGTTTGGATCTGCCTTATACTAAGAAATTTTGAGTATTCTCTTGTCATTGTAAGGGCAAGCTATCATAATACATACCTTCAGAGAGAGAGAGATATCTTAGAGTGTTGATGGTTTAGGTTCACATTTCACGGTTGGAGCTCACGGTTCACATTTCACAACACAACTCTAGCAGCCCTAGAAGAGGTACCATAATAAAACATAAAATAAAGTTGAGTATACTTAGAGTTGGGTACCATAGGTGATGTGGTCACATAACAATAAAGCAATAAAATTAATAAGGTTAAGTCACCATACAAAAGGTGGCCAAGGTACGACTGACTATAAGGGTGCTAGGACCAAGTAGAATATGAAGGCCCATAAGTTAACCAAAGGGGTCACAATAAGATGATAATGCAACCCTAATACCCACAAGACCAAGGTGTAATGCAATGGTGGATAAAAAACCCCTTTTTACTCATAGGACCTACAATAACAATGACTTTAATATTTTCTCTCTCACAAGGGATATTGCCACATATATTTTTATCATCACTGTATAAGCAAAAGTAAATAACAAAGCTACATCCAAAAAAGTACTAGTGTAATAAATTCAAACATAATTTCCATTTCTTTCAACTTTGACACTCCACTAGTTACTACGTTAAAGTTGTTCCTTGAGATGAGTTATGAATTGGAATGTACGAAACATAAATTGTAACAAAATTTCATCAAGTTTAACTAATGTACAACAATTAAAGAACAATAGTAATGCTATCTAGATATGGTTTGGATCCTCCTTATACTCATACATTTTGAGTCAACTCTTCTCATTGTATGGACAAGCTATCAGAAGACATACCGAGAGAGAGAGAGAGAGAGAGAGAGAGAGAGAGAGAGAGAGAGAGATAGAGAGAGTGTTGATGGTTTAGGTTCACATTTCACAGCTAGAGCTCACAGGTTGGAGATCAGAGTTATTATTTCACAGTTATAGCTCACTGGTTGGAGATCATAGTTCACAACACAATTCTAACATCCCTAGAAGAGGTACCATATGACCTTTGGTACCCTAATTTAAGTGTACTCAACTTTACAGCAGCAATAAACCTATGCCGCGTCCATCAAAGATAAGATATATACTTATTTCACACCAAGATACTCCAAGAGTGAAGTTATGAATATAATTTATAAAATTGGCAAGCCTTGTAGAATGGTCACGTAGGTAACCCTAGTTTTTAGGGTGTTTACCATAATTGAACATAAAATAAAGTTGAGTACACTTAGAGCAAAGTACCAAAGGTATTGTGGTCACATAACAATAAAACAATAAAAGTAATAAGGTTAAGTCATCATACCAAAGGTGGTCAAGGTACCACACACAATAAGGGCTCTAGGACCAAGTAGAAGATGAAGGACCATAAGTTAACCAAAGGGGTCAAAACGAGATAGTAAGGAAACCCCTATACCCACAAGACCAAGTTGTCATAAAGGTGGAGAAACAAACCCTTTTACCCATAGGACCAACAAGGCTAATGAATGTAATATCTTCTCTCTCTCAAGGTATATTGTCACATATATGTTTTTCATCACTGTATAAGAATAAGTAAATAACAAAGATAGATCTAGAATGGTATTGTTGTAATTAATTCAAACATAATTTTCATCTTTTCAACTTTGACACTCCATTAGTCACAGCTTATAGGTTTCGTCCTCCATCAAACTAGTTTGGAACTATTTGGATTCATAGATTCTTTATCACAGAATCTTCATTTCATTCTTGTTTACCTTCCTCGTGGGTGTATTACAATATGGAAAGGTACATGTTTCTAAATAGTGTGTTGAACTTTATGAGTTTTTTAAGTATAGAATTGAATTCTATTAAGTTGAGGGAGATTTCACAATAAGTTTGTTTTTCTTTGAATATTTTATATAAAAAATAAAACATCAAGCCATATGATCCTAAATTTCATCATCATCATCATCATCATCATCATTATTATTATTATTATATCTATAACTTGATCAAACTTATCATAATTGTCGAGAAAAACAAAATTATTCAATATTTTTTCCAAAAGAGATTAGTATTGTATCTACATAATAATCAAATGAGGTCTCTCTTGATAAAATTTTAAATTCAAAAATCCATTATTCACTTAAAAAAAACATCAAACAATCTATAAAAACCATTTCCAGACACTTTTAAGCTTTTCTAATGGTGGATAAAACTAGTCATAAAACTAGTCAGACCTCTCATATGTTGCTGGCTGATTTTCTACTATATTTTGAGTGCACGAATGTATACATAGATCACTTCGGATGCTCTTATTTTTTAATGTAGTGTTTATTCTTATCTTAATTCAAATTCTAAGAAAATCGCATACTTGATGCCTGTATTTTTATCTATTGAATACTTTATGTAATGTTTCCCTAAGAAAATTGACTAAAGTATTGGAAAACCAGTCCAAGTTTCCCTAAGAGATAAAAATAATCTATGAGTATCAGGATATAGATTGTTGAAGTGGTTATTTGACCATGGTCTCAATTTTCTTAAAGAGTGCTTGAAGGAAAAGTTATAGGTATGCTAAGATGGGGATTCATGCTAATTTTCTCAGTTCAGTAAAATGCACGCCTAGGTTAGAGGACGCTGAGTCTGAAGGTGAAAATAATTTTTTTGTGCTAAGTTAGATGTCTTACATCATCTAGTATCTTTGTTTCATTGTTTTTGTAAATTAAAAAATCCACCTCGGACATGGCACAATTTGACTAAGTATAATATATGCAACTAAAACTAGCTAAGCGGCCTCAAGAAAATGCAAGACATCCTCTCTATTTGAAGGATTAATTTGTTCCGAGGATATAGGAATCTAGAATGTTGATCTAAAAATCTAACCATATGATTAGTTTTTCCGAAAAATATCTAAGGGTGATGACTCTAGCTCTTATCCTTACACCATAATCTAAGACATAACAACCATCCTTAGTGTGTTAAACCTTAGCAATAAACAATGCCATTTGAGAATGTAGGCTATATGGTAGTAAAACGACATGACTGATTTCTTTGGGAGCTTCCAAAACCTATCAGCATTAGGATTATACCATCAGTAAAAATGGATATATGATTGTGAAGGGTAGGCCCTACAAGGTGGATGAAGTATCCACTCCAAAGACTAGAAAACATGGTCATGCAAAGTGCCATTTTGTTGCAAGTGATATTTTTAATGGGAAAATATTGAAGATATTTTATCATCTTCTCATAATTGTGATGTCGCTCATGTTAATCAAACTTATTTTCAGTTAATTGACCAATATGGGGATGGATTTGTGAGTGTGTTTGATAATAATGGAAACACAAAGGATGATATGAAGCTCCCTTTCGATGAATAACTATTTACCTAGATCAAAGACAGTTTTGGAGAGGCAAAATATCTTGTTCTCACTGTGGTGTATGCAAGCTCGATTACTAAATTCCCAACATGGAAAACTTAATACCCTAAAAACCCTAGCAATAAATACCTTTAATACCCTAATACCCTAAGCATTAAGACCAAGGAAAATTGTGACACATGGTAGGCTCTACCAAGCAAGCATGCCTCATAACCCTATCTATTGAATTCAAGATATTCTTTAAAAGTAATATTCCCACATACAGATGAATGAAAAACCACATACACCTCAAGAATAACTTTCCCATCATTCTGTCGACCATAGCCAAGAGTCATTGATAGACATAGTTGGGTCGCTGCTGCTCGGTGGGTGAATAAAACTGGGTGTTTCTTAGCTTACTAGGAGAAGTAGAAACAAATACAAATAGTAGGGTTTTGGTTTGATTCAATTAGTGCCAACAAGTCGAGGCTTTATCACCTAAACCACAATCTCGAGAAAGAAAAAAAAATAGCAGGATTTTGGTTTGATTCAAGTAGTGCCATCAAGTCGAGGTTTTATCACTTGAACCATGGTATCGAGCATCACATGATCACTATTGTAAGGGTAACCTAATCCATTTATTTCACCTAATATTGAGCCCCAATCAATGGGTAATGAGCATATCCAAAAATAAGGCATACAAAAAGTCATCATCAGCCAAGTGCATGATTACACATGAAATCCATGGAAAATCAATCTCAATCAATTGCATGCAGTAAACATATTAGTCACATACATACCGAGGGCATATTTTCCTTCTCGAGATCCTCTATGTCATATTTAAATTGTGTAGGGTTCACACGTGCTTCTGTATCCAGACTGCAACAACTTCCTTCCTCATGTTGTTATCAATATTGCGAGTAAGGCTACCTACAAACAACACATGTTAAGAAATAAATTTTGCTTCTCACTAAACAAAGAAAAAAAATAATTGAAAAATGTGCATAGTAATTTCACAAGATTTAACATGAAAAAAAGAAACAATTCCATTAAACAATAGGTGTACTCAAAATGCATAGACATTTAGAACCAGCAGACCTACAAATACATGAAAATGAAATACCTCTCCATAATGCCTGAAGATTAATGGAAGCATTGCACAAAGAAATAAATTATTTCCGAGCAATATATGAACCTTTGCATTGAATATTTTTTGCTGAATTTCCCAATACCTCAGTTATTCTAACATCTAATTCAGCCATTTGACCCGCTATGAGGAAAACATTGGTTTTCCCTATCTAAATAGTAAAGGAAATTTTGGTTTTTTTTATTAGCATTTTAACTGAATAAAACAATGGTGGAAGAATCCACAACCTTAGAACATATACACTAGAAACTGAAGACATTTTTGGGGCAAAACGAGACATATAATGTACAAATATTCAGGGCTATTATATTGTTTTGTAAGGTCGTTTCCTCGGACTTGTATATTTCATTTTTTGGTGAGCTTATATTGAAGTTCATGTGTATTTCCAACATGGAAAAGGATGAAATGAGTGATGTTTTATCATATTGAGGATTTTTGACTTCACATATGAACTTAGGCTATGTATGGGGGCCTTTCTTCAATATAAAATTTGTCTTTTAACTACATGTATTCAAGTTTGAAGATATATATAATATATTGACATGAGTATTTGACATGGTATTTTCATCTTTTTAGCATATATACATGGATATAAAATACATACTCTAGGTCTGTTATAGCCTAAATAGGTTGTTACAGAGAGAAATTCCTATGGCTTGGGGTACCACAACAGACAACTTTGACTCCAGAAATAAATCTTTCCCAATATGCAATAGAAATAAAATGTCTAACACTAAAGGATCAGACCTCGTAGCTTATTATGGATGGTTGAAGTAGATCCCCATTGAGCTTTCCAATCTTCAGCTTGAATTGATATAATACTTCCTCAACAACAAGTAAACAATACAAGCATACTATATATAATGGTGTTAGATCTATTCTAGCATATATAATCAATAATGTAAAAGCATTTGACATATTCCAATGGATACAATATTCAATCAAATACACATCATTGGACAGGAAAAGATAGTTCTTATTAATATAAATCAGAGATTACAAGATAGATACAACCTCTGATGGCACGTCTGTGAACCGGAGAAACTTGGGCCTCCACCACCTCAATCCTCCATCTCACGATAGCAAGCTCACTAGCAAAATGAAAGCTTGGGAAGAACACAAAAGTGCTCTAAAGGGACAAAGGGATGCAGACTCAAGTATAAATTCCGGCAACAATGGACTATAGTTTCGTTGCTTTCAATATCTCTATATTCCTTCAATGTACCAAGGGGTTCCTTATATAGGTTCACAAGGGATAATGAAGGGTCGAATCCGAGCGATCTCAAGGCATATGGAAGGCCAAGAGTCGAATGAGTCGGATCCATGTCAAGGAAAACTCCAAAAGGATTTGGATTATGCACACATCCCGATGTACACGGTTATATGGGTCAAACCCGCGTATGTACGCGGTTATTGGGTAAAAATCCGCATATATCATTTTTCATATAGTTTTAGGGATGATCAAGGAAACATCAAAGGATAAAAGATGGTCCATGGGGTCTAAAGAGTCTGCAGCGGGACAAGGGAAGGCCATACAAAGTGTGATTCACCTAGAGTGGTGAAATCCACTATAACAGATGCCCCCTAATGTGTGAGGTCAGAGGTGTCATACGATGGCCGAAATACATTATAAGTCCATCCCAGAAGTGGAATGATGAAGGATCCCAAATGGAAGACCAGCCACCCAATCAACATAGTACAATGATACAACTCTGCATATAACTGCAAGTACATATAGTAGTCCCGGATACATAAGAGTACAATGGCCATGAATAGGCATAATACATGATATCACATATGTGGTCATCGCCACGTACAATATACATAGATTAGAATCTCCATGATGAAGATATACAAAGGACCATGATCTCCAAAACGGATGAAGATATACAATAGATCAAGATCTCCATAGTGGCTGGAAATGTCTGACATGCACTGGAATGAAGTCACGAGAGCTGAAATCTCATGAACACTGGCACGATCAAGGAGGTAGCATATAAGAGATGCCACTAGTCTAGAAGGTCTTCTACACAAACTGCTACGAGTACATGTCCTACTATGCGAATAGAGGTGTCGAGGTCGAACATAGTAGTCCATCATCTGATTACCGATCATTGATGTATACCGTTAACAGATGCGAGATTACCCACTGATAATGAAAATGGGAATCAAGGTACTAGAGTGAAAACTAACAAGTGTGAATAGATGTGTTGAGGTTGAACACTTGAGAGAATCCATTGATTAGGGGACATTGATGTATTCCCAAGAAACTGTCGATGGTGAGAGAACCTGCCACTGATGACTGTAAGTATCAAGGCACTCAAAAGGACTCTAGATTCCAATCCCAGAATAAATGATCTGAAGTCGATGGGATGAAATCCGCTGGAAGGAGGGAATTAAGGCATCCCCCATCATCCAACACGAGGTACTCAGCAAAGTTGTATAATGTGGAAGGACTCGATCATAAGGTGCGTGAACCAGCAACTATACCGGGAATGGCCAACATGCAAAGTCAAGATAACTGAGGAATGGCCAACACAGGTTTCAACTTCCTTCGAAAAAGAGCATAACGACATATGGTGACTGAATGAAGGTAGTATAGACTCGATATACAAACTAGGACATCTTTGTGACACAGGAGGCATCAACAGAGGCTCCATAGGGACTGGAAGCTTAACCAGTCGGTGGAGATAAACTCAGATAAACGAGTACAGCTCCTAAGTCAAACTATAACCCAACCAATGGATGTGATATATAGTGCTCTGTTCGAAGGCGACACGACTCAACAAATGCCAAAGATAACATCTTTCCTTGTCCGAATTTTTGGTTTTTTTATTTTTTTGGACTTTTTAAGTTATTTGAAAAGCTTGAAAAAAGAATAAACTATATTTATAGTTACAAACTCAGAGGAGACGAGTGTCATCAGGGAAAACAAACTAGTTCCAAGTAGTGGAACATACCTATGCTCAATGCAAGGATACATGTGTAGGATATCAACACTCAGGGGAAAATCCCCTCCCGGTAAAAAGGGAATCAAGCTGCAAAGGATATAAAAAATGGCTCTGCGTGGCTAGACATGAGACAAGCTCGGGCTATATGGCTGAAACACAATGTCAGGGGAGCCGGCATAAAGCTCAATAAGGCAGGAAAAGCTCATGATAATGCATTCACAACTTGACATAGGGGGAGTCCGGAGGGAAACAGGCCAGCATAAGATCAAGAGGAGTATGAGGCTCTTGCGAAATGTCATGGCAGTACTATACAACGGACTCCCACACCCTAAAGGAGAAAACGTCGGCATGGGCACCAAATGAAAATAAGGTGCTAACTAGGGTACCCATGTAAGGTGAAGCTCTACCACTCACATCATGCGACTTCTAAAGCAGCAAGAAGGTTCCGTGACATAATAGAGTGGGTTCGTATCTAAGGTCATGGTGACATGGTCATAAGGTCATGAAAAATGCAAACGGTGATGAACCTAACCTATATGCCAGTGTAGACATTATACCTAAGATCAGTACGAATGGGTCAATCCAATGGCTGAAACGACACTGAAAATGGTCTTCTACATCACAA
The DNA here is from genome assembly GCA_001517045.1 of Pseudotsuga menziesii. Lineage (NCBI taxonomy): Eukaryota > Viridiplantae > Streptophyta > Pinopsida > Pinales > Pinaceae > Pseudotsuga > Pseudotsuga menziesii. The sequence goes on from LPNX010050072.1 coordinate 406,715, forward strand.
ATTATGTCAGAAACGGTCCAAAATGGTTAGAAACTGTCAAAACTATAGGAAAGGGGGTAAAATTTTCAAATATTTGAATTTTTTTCTATAAATAGTAAAAAATATAAATCATTTGAAACTTTTACCCTTTGGAGCTCTGATTTTCAACTGCAAATTCCAGGAGATCCAGCCGGTGGAATTCACAACCGTTTCTTCCAGGTAGTTACTCATGCTCTCCTCGTGCATTTTAATATAATTTTTGTTGATTTTCATGGTGAAATGAGGTAGTTTGGGACATCCCATGAGGATAGATGGGATGTCTCTCACCATAGAGGTGGAAGACATATAATTTATCACAGGTCTATCTAGACAAGGGGAGGTGGTGAACCTTCGTTCCCGAGGTGGGCCAAGCGGTGGCCTTACTATAGATGAGTACGTAGCTGTGTACTACTACCCAGATACTGAGAAGGTGGGAAGTCAAGTCCCCACCAATGCTATACAGGTGCTAGGCCTAAAGGCCATACTACTAAAGCTGGGTAGGATAGCAGGCTTAGCCTCACTCCATCAGGCCTCGTGGCCACTGATGTTCTATGTGGTGGAGTGTATGAGACCGACCATATACGACTGGAGTACTACACTACTGAGCAACATGAAACACTAGCTCAGTGAGTGTAAGGCAGGAAGGATATGGAACTTTGGGTTCAGCAGCATATTGAGCATGTTTTTCTTCGAGCGTGTTCCAGGATCGAGCCCTAGAGTGGATGTTCCTCTCCACGGGGTTCGAGATCCGGCCCAACGACGTTGGGCAGATGCTATGCGCAGACTGGGGGGTGGTAGGGTGGCCAACCCATATCTAGCTGACTTCTTTCCATGGTGGCGACGACAGATTGTTGCCATATATGACTACCCCTATGGAGGGATATATTTTCGGGGGGATCCAGACATGCCATTGCCACCAGGATTGGCATATGGAGAGATAGTTATCGAATCTCGACTCTCACTCTTTTTCAAAGTTTTTTGAGTTATTTAATTTTTTTGTATTTTCTTGATTATGTGGAATCAAAAAGACATGTTTTTGCGTGACAACACATAGTGACATCTACCATTCATGTGCAGATGTGGGACCACAGCGACCAGAGGGCTTCCCATGTCATAGACTGAGGGGAAGAGGGGATGACATCACAGGTGTGGATGTGGAGCGAATGCTCCACAGCATTCATACCAATTTCGTGTGACTGACTCATAAGGTTCCCATGGCTCAAGTCGAGGACTTGCCTGAAGCCATGCAGCGATATGTGGTGGGCGTGCCACGCGCATGGGTGCATTTATTCCGGTGGCTAGCTAGAGCCGTAGTGACGTATCATGATCACAACCCTCCCCCTCCACAGGATTAGATACCTGGGAGTGTATATGTTTTGTACGACCGTGTATTATATGATGGAAGCTTTGAAAGCTCCACTTTTGTATATGACACTATGTATTACCACATTTTTTATATATATAAAAGGTTTTATGGTGATCGGTTTATTTATTTACATGTGTAAAATTTTTTATGATTAATTTATTATGAATGAAACAAATGCCAATCTAACACGTAGTTAGCATATGAGTCAGCAACTTGATTATCATTTCTTGGAATGTGTATATATGTGATACTGTCAAATTGTTGTTCTAACAATCTCACACGCAATAATATTCTCAATAACGTCGGATATCTAACATGGTACAAACCATTGAGCTATGACACTACTAACTACGAATCAAGATGTACCTCAAGAGATAGAACGCCATGTGAAATGGCATCCCGTAGAAGCTCGATAATGGCACTATATTCAGCAACATTGTTGGAAGATGGCCGTAGACATACACCTCCTAAAGACAGTACCTGGCCCATAGGAGTATAAATAACCCAAGAAGCAGAGGATGAGTGCTGAGTGTGACGGCTTGCACCATCCGTGAATCCTATGTAGGTGGAAGATTCCATTGACATCTGCCAAAAGAAACAGAAACTAATCACAAAACCGATCACGATAAGAAAAAGACCTAACTATGCAAAGCTGTACAATAATATACAACAAGCAGCCTTGGCTAAAGATCATGCATAGTATTTTTTGAGATAGAGC
>LPNX010050072.1:409608-510438 GCA_001517045.1 Pseudotsuga menziesii
CTTCAATGAAGGAATCTCACATTCAACCGGCAATATCGACTCCACTCCATGCACAAGCTGATATGGAGAAAAACCAATGGTAGTCTTAACCGTAGTTCGATATGCCCACAAAGCAGGGTATAACATAATATGCCAATTCATCTTGCTCTGTGCGATGGTTCGTTGGAGAATGGACTTAAGTGATTTATTCACTGCTTCAACCTGTCCATTCACTTGGGGGTAGTAAGAAGAGGAGTGCTCTTGCTTATACCCTAACTTGGATGCCAACTCTTCCATCATACGGTTCTGAAAGTGTGAGCCATGGTCAATGACAAGCTCTTTCGGAATCCTGAACCGAGTAATGATTTGGTTGAATACGAAGTGAACGGCTGTCCCATCGTTGGATTTTACTATAGGCATTGCCTCAGCCCATTTCGTGAAATAATCCATAGCCACTATAATATGATGGTGCCCCCCAGCCAAAGCTGGGTTGCAATCCATAAAATCGAGCCCCCACTTGGTGAAGGGACTGGTGATGATAATGGGATGTAATGGGGCAGGATTTGAGTGCATATTTCGTGTGAACACCTGGCAAGGGTGGCACCTCTTGACTGCATCAACACAATATTTAAAGATCGACGGGCAGAAATAACCCGCTCTCAAAATCTTTTGAGTTGTAGAAAGCCCAGATAAATGACCACCACACGCCCCTCCATGGCAATCATTCATCACAAACTCAGCCTCCTCATGAGTTAAACAACGTCATAAAATGGAATCTACCCCACGATGGTACAAAGTATTGTCCACTATAAGGTAGCTCTTAGAGACGTGACGTAATCGTCGTCGTTCATCTCGCGAGAGGTGAGTAGGGGTCCTCTGTGTTTGCAGATATACTATGATATCTCCATACCATGGGTCAGATGTTGAGATTAAGAATATGTGTTCATCGGCAAACGTATCTTCACAAACCAACTCCTCGGCCTCGCTTGGGAAATCCGATATAAGCTTTGCAAAAATTAACGACTTCTTTGACTTTGCTGAAACAAATTCGAGATCGAACTCTTGCAGAATGACAATTGATTTATTATAATTTCCCCCAATCATCCTTTGTGTGAGGACGAAATGAAACGGATTGACATGGGCCACAATTGAGGCCTAGCGAAGGAGAATATAATGTCTCAAACACTGAACTTCATGTACGGTTGCTAAAGCAAGCTTCTCAACATGAGAATAATGAATCTTTGCGTCAATAAGGTTTTGGCTCAGATAATATATGACATGCTCCTGGAGCTCCTCATCCTCCTGAACCAATACCATACCAATCATCTCTAAATGCGCGACCACATATAATAGGAAATCACGGCTATAATCTGGAGGACGAATCATTGGGGCTGATGCTAGGGCTCGCTTAAGTGCATCGAAGGACTCCTGGGCTCGCTCATCCCATTCAAAGGGAGTATCCTTCTTCAAGAGACGCATGAAGCCTCTAGTCAAATTGGCAAAGTTGACCACAAATATTCGTAAGAAGTTTTCCATACCTTGCAAACACTGAAGATGACGAATGTTCTTTGGGGGAGACAACTGAAGTTTTGCCTCAACCTTTAAGGGATCGACTCTTATGCCCTCCTTTGAAATGATGAATCCTAGTAAATGACCTGAGTTCACGCAAAAGATGCACTTATGAGGATTTAACTGAACCGAATAGTGCCGACATCTTTCGAATAACAATCTCAAGTGATATGAATGACGGATTCTCATACAAGAATGAGTAGCGAGGTCATCCAAAAATACTTCAATAATAGAGTTGAGATCATGGAAAATCAAGGTTGTCACCCGTTGAAATGTAGCTTCGGCGTTTTTAAGGTTGAAAGGCATCTTCTGATATGCAAACGTTCCCCAAGGACAAATAAATGCAATCTTGTGTTGATCCTCAGGTTTAATCTGGATCTGATTATACCCGAAAAAGCCGTCCATAAAGGAGAACACCCCTCTACCTGCACACTCATCCAAAATATGATCTATAAATGGTGTGGGGAAGTTATCCTTAGGACAGGCACGATTTAAATCGTGGAAATCAGTGCATATTTGGATTGCTCCCTGCTTCTTATCCACTGGAACAGGGTTTGAAACCCACTCCGTCAAGGGAACGGGATAGATGAAACCGACTTTCAACAACTTCTCTATCTCTACCTTAATGGCGGGTGCTTTCCTAGGATTCATGGCGTGTAAACATTGTCGAACAGGTTTAGCATTGGGGTAAGTATTAATTTCATGTTCGACAATCTGAGGGTCGATACCTGGCATCTCATCATAAGACCAAGCAAAAATATCATGAAATTCCTTGAATAGCTTGGTATACTCGAGAATCTCAGCATGGGAACATTCCGCCCCAATATAGACATTCTCAATGGTGCCAATATTTCGGGAGATGTTGATAGAAATCATGGAAGATATGTTCGCCATGTTCCCATCATCCATCTGACCAGGAGAGCTTAATGGAATCATGGGACTACCAAATCTCTGACTAAGAATCTCCCTATAATCCTCATGCTCCAAACGGTCAAGCGGTGGAAGGAAATATGATCTATGATGAAGTTCCTCCCATGGCGGATCAACGCCTGACATAGCCTCGATGATCGCTTCATGTGAAGGAAAAACCATATCCAGGCAGCCATGGGCATGAGAAGACTGTACTGCCCATGCCGGCAGTACATAGGGGTCTTCCTCTTCCATCCGCGAAGAGGAAGAACAAGGCTCTGCAACATTCTTAACATTGGCTTGATAAGCTATCATGGTTGCAGGAAGCCGCACGTTGGTCTCGACAGGCTCACTCGAAATACTCAGTGTAGGAAGAATCCAAGGATCTTCCATATGAGTTGTGTGAAAAGACACTGAGGTCGTAGAAGTCGAAGCCTTATCGGAACAATATCCTATCATGAGGATCGGCGCAAGACAACTAAAGCTTCCCATGAGGGATGGATACATGCCTACACCCACACTCCTAGTTGCTGGCTGAGAGTGTTCAACAACTAGGACCGAAGCTCCCGAAGATGTAGTAACAGGGGAATTCTTGAATGTCATTTGATCAATTGTTACAATCTTCCCGTTATGTGGAAAGCATACGACGCGGAACAAGGAAGAAGCAACAGCTTGCATACTATACATCCAGTTCCGACCCAGCAAGAGATTGTAGTCGAAGGGCGCATCAACCACCTCAACCTCTATCGCAACGGTATTCCCCCCCAAATGGACTTTCAGGGACGGAATGATGCCGTGCGGCCTAAAATATCTCCCATCAAAAGCAGTTAACATAGTCGCTAATTTCGACAACTCAGGAGAACCAAGACCCTTCCAACAGGACAAAGACATCATAGATGCAGTAGCGCCCTCGTCAATCACAGTGCGCTTGACGATCATATTAAGAAATTCTATGTGTACCAAAAGCGACACATAGTAGGGCAAGCGAGGATAATGACCTGCGGTTTCAAATTTGATCACTAAGGAAGAATCATCACCTTTCACACCAAGAGCAGAAAGCAAAGCCTTCCTTTGCGAAGGACAACTCTGAAGCACTTCCAATGCAGACATCACACAAGGAGTATGGCCCAAATCCTCAACAACTGAATAATTCTGGGTGGCTCGGGAATTTGGATTATGCCCCGAGTGCTTAAGTACCCCCTTAGGAATGCGAGGTGCAGCCTCAGGTTTATTCGCAGGTTTCTCAATGCGCAAAGGGGTTCCTGGTGGATCAGGTTCTTTGCCTAGGTTGGGTTGTGATGATCCATAATATTTTGCATGAGTCACAACCTTGGCAGCACGGACCATGTTAATGCACCCACGAGCACTAGTCTCTGGTGGATCATTCTCACTAGATTGCTCCTGGGACTTCGAGTTCATATTCTGGTTATGCGGTAAAGGGTTCGTTAGCACAGCTGGGCCTTGTGCTAAGAGTCTCGAAGCTTCATCAATCCAGGGGCACAAGTAAGTGAGGTGATCATCCTTACATAGCTTGCAAGGGAACATAACCTTACGTTTCGTTTTCTTTTCCCCACCAGCATTTTGACCGTTCTTGTCATTATTGGTAGCATTCTCATTCCTATTCCCACCCTTTTGATTATTATTCTTACCCTTTTTTCTATTCCGTCCGGGTTGCTGGTTACCCTTCTGGTCCGACGATTGCACAGAAAGTACATTCACCATTTGGGTGGGTTGAGATGAAGCCGTATCTTGTCCCGAAGCAGACTGGTTGAGCGACAATTGACTAACTTGTTTTGCAACCGAATCTGCAGGTTTCTCACTTGCACAACCCACAATGCCATTGGCATGTGGTCCAGGTTTGACCTTGGGATCGAAACTAGAACAAGGAACGTTGGGAATAATCTCATACAACAAACCGGACTGAGCATAAATCAAGTCCATTTCCTGCGCCCTAAATATTGCTTGTTCCTCATTCTGCACTCCGGATGTAGAAACATCATTCGCGATATATGGCAATAAAGACTTGAGGAACCACTCGAGAAGGAACTCCAGCGGTATAAAAGATTTAATTAATCTCTTCCATATACGCCACTCCTGAATATGATCATAAATATGGGTGGCTTTATCTTGCTGAAATGTCGACAAGAGTTCAGTACCAATGTCATAGCGCACTGGTAGCTGGAAGTGATTAAGAAAAGTCATCGCAAGATCATCGAACAAGGTAAAAGCTCCCTTTGGTGACTCTATATACCATTTCGCAGCAGGCCCCATGAGGGTGTGTTGAAATAGTCGCAAGCGGACTGAGTCCTGATGTAAGGAATTCAAAGAGCACCAAAGGTGAAATGTGGTAACGTGTTCGCTCGGATCCTCTCTTGGTTTGCCTTCGAACTTAGGTATGTTTGAAGGAAGCTTGGTAGGGACAGCCGGCCAAGCCGGGTCATGAGCCATGGGATTGTTCGTAAGTCTCGATAAGTCAAGAAGGTTAAGCGTCACGAGGAAAGGGAGCCTAGAATGATGAGGTCAATGGACTGCTCCCTGGTTCACATAGGTTTGAGCATCGTCATGGCCTTGGCCATAGTGTCCTCCTCCTATCTGACCCATATAAGGTGTCGTGGAAGTACCATATTAAGGTGGACCTTGACTAGTAGGAGCTACGAAGACATAATTAGGAGAGTAAACAGGTTGTTGATACCCGCCTCCGTAAGTTGAAGAAACCTACCCATACTGCGTCCCATAATAAGGTCCATAGGTCATCACATGCGATGTCCCATGGGACACTCCGTAGGTAGGAAGATAAGCTCTGGAAGGGGGAACATACATACCAGAAGTAGGTATATATGCTCCAGACGTAATAAGCTAACCACTATAAGCGTGAATATATCCTCCCAAAGCAGCGGGTGGTATATGAACTTGAGACACAATCGGCCTAGTAACCGTAGTATGGACCTGACTCGTAGCCATATATCGGCTCAAAGGAACACGTGGATAAGGTGGAGGATGTACATTTGAAGAACTCGGAACTGAGGACGAAGGAATCTGAGTAATAAGATATGTACTACCACCTATCGTCACCCATCTCGGACCTAGTATCCTGATCGGATCACTAACCCTAGACCTAGGAGGGGGATGAGATGTAGCTTCCACCACTGGGATGGAAGGTGCAATGTGACTAGTACTCCCAAACCTCTCTACAAGGTAAGGAATGGGATTGCTCCCAGGCATAGTGCTAGGCTCAAAGTTGTATTCGACATGAAATGTCAAATCGTGCATAGGAAAACCAGTTGTAGCATAACTACCGTAGCTAGTACTGCCAGGTTCAAAGTGAGTCTCGGCATATTCTGGCATTCCATACCGGTAATGTGTCAACGGGGAATCATCCCTAGGGTGAGTAGTTCTATCGTGAAAATATCCTATCTGGGAAATCAGAGGACTGAACTCAGCTAGGTCAGGTGAAGGATCGTATGTAGGAGTAAATTCCTCATCGTCCACATGAATGGGAGGAGGTGGCTCAGGAATAGTCTCTGAATGATCCTCCATGGTGTGTGAATCAGTGTGTGACATAGTCTGCCTGGACTGTCTAGGTCTCTCTCCTAAAGGAGGAGGAGAAGTGGAAGGAGAAATTCCTGTGAACCGACGAGAATGGCGCGGAACCGCACTCGAATCCACAATGACTCAAAAAAAATAGCAAAGACTCTCTATTTACGTAAACCCTAGGCCAACTAGCGTGCACAGAGAAATCACTAATAAAATCTAAAGCCAAATGCAAGCAAACTAGGGCTGGATAAGTGAGCTCCCGAATGAAGCAAGTATGTCTCGCCTAGGAGAGGCCTGAGACTCCCATACACAACAAGCGGAGGTACGTAACCAATTATTGTGGCCCTCATCTTCAATGCATAAAGCGACTGTTCTATCCGACCCCAACCTGGTCGGGACACTTGCAGAATAACCTCTACAAGTACCCCCTCGATATCCTAGGTAAGGTCACTAAGGTCACCTCAATATAATCAAATCTCAGGCGGACAGTCGCAGGCGGGATTGACCATATGGGTAGGGTAGCAAAGCCTGAAACTCTCGAAAGAGCCCCTAGATACGAATACAATCTTGGAAATATCTCCGGTGCTACTCAGTTATGACTAGGGGTCATCCCAATCAATAACCACTCACACTGACTCGTGCTTAACTCCTGTTTGAGAGGAGGATCCTGAGAACGATGGTTATACCAAGGATTTCACACACTCCCTGGACAGACACCTAGATGTTGTTGTTTAGTGATCTTGGAGAATTTACTTACAATGAACTATTCCAAGATCCTAAAACCTAAGCTTGTTGGTGCACCCTAGAAAAGAAAAGAGTGTAATTCATTTTAATTAGCGTTGATATTAGTTGGCTTTATTACTCAAAAATAGGATATGGTCGTGCAACTAGTGGTGTTATGACGCAACATGAAGTAAAATGCACACCGTAACAATCAATGCAAATGCATTGTGTCCATGTAAACAGGGTATGCTACTATGTGAAATGCACAATTCTTCTTCAAATGATGAATGCAAATTTTTCCTATATGAAGTCCTAACTAGTACTCCAAAGCAAATCTAGATCTAGTGCAAGTACAATGCAAAGTGCAAAATGCAATGCATTATGATAAGCAAATGTTTTTGGATTTTTTTAAAATATAAGAGATGAAAAAAGCAAAAGAATGATTCTACCACCCCCAGAATCTACAAGCACACATAAACAACATCCAAGCAAAGAACTAAGGTAAAATAAATCTAATGCACTAATCTCAAACAAAAACCGAAAATGCCATGACAAGAAATTTCCTAAAAAAAAATTTAGGCTAAAAAAAACATTTCCGATCAGAAACAGAGGGCAAAATAGACTCAGGAAGTGCCAAAGGAGACTTAGCAACTAATAGCATTCACCCAGCAACCAATTAACTTCCACAAAAATGGAAAAATCCAGGGTATACGCGACTGTTCGCAGTAAACCCGCGTGTATACGCGAAAATCACAGAGGAAACCGCGTGTATACATGACTGTAAATCAAAAACCCATGTACAGGAAGAAAATGTGCATAACACAAGGTAAACAGACAGGCTGAGACAAACTTCACTCCAATCAGACTCTACTAGGCATACATTCCCCCATACCCAACACAGAAACAAGAGAGAAAGAGAAATTCAAATACATTGAATGCCGAGAAAATCACCCCCAAAGGACAACTACTAGGAACTCCCCAGTGGATTCACCAATTCTGTTACAGAGAGAAATTCCTATGGCTTGGGGTACCACAACAGACAACTTTGACTCTAGAAATCAATATTTCCCAATATGCAATAGAAATAAAATGTCTAACACTAAAGGATCAGACCTCGTACCTTATTCCGGACGGTTGAAGTAGATCCTCATTGAGCTTTCCAATCTTCAGCTTGAATTGATATAATACTTCCTCAACAACAAGTAAAAAATACAAGCATACTATATATCATGGTTTTAGATCTATTCTAGCATATATAATCAATAATGTAAAAGAATTTGACATATTCCAATGGATACAATATTCAATCAAATACACATCATTGGATAGGAAAAGATAGTTCTTATTAATATAAATCAGAGATTACAAGATAGATACAACCTCTGACAACATTTCTACGAACCAGAGAAAATGAATCCCCCACTTGGGCCTCCACCACCTCAATCCTCCATCTCACGATAGCAAGCTCACTAGCAAAAGGAAAGCTTGGGAAGAACACAAAAGTGCTCCAAAGGGACAAAGGGATGCAAACTCAAGTATAAATTCTGACAACAATGGACTATAGTTTCGTTGCTTTCAATCTCTCTATATGCCTTCAATGTACCAAGGGGTTCCTTATATAGGTTCACAAGGGATAATGAAGGGTCAAATCCGAGCGATCTCAAGGCATATGGAAGGCCAGGAGTTGAATGAGTCGGATCCATGTCAAGGAAAACTCCAAAAGGATTTGGATTATGCACACATCCCGATGTACGCGGTTATATGGGTCAAACCTGTGTATGTACGCGGTTATCGGGTAAAAATCCGCATATATCACTTTTCATATAGTTTTAGGGATGATCAAGGAAACATCAAAGGATAAAAGATGGTCCATGGGGTCTAAAGAGTCTGCAGCGGGGCAGGGGAAGGCCATACAAAGTGTGACTCACCTAGAGTGGTGAAATCCGCTATAACAGAGGTCTGTTATAGCTTGGCATTACCTACACCATTTAAATAATTTAAATCTATTAAATTTTCAATCTTTTGGTGACTATAACATCCTAAGAAAAAACATAACAAATTCCACATCTTCTGGGAAGTAGAAACATGAACAAAATGAACTTTATTTTTCTGTAAAATGACAATATTTTCTAGATAAAAGCCCAAATATATTAATAAGAGAATTATACTATCATTTTTGGTATATCTAGTAGATAGAAAATGATAAACATATCAATTTGATGAGCAGACAAGTCCTCATTGTTGGGGAAAACAATTCTTATGCAAATAGTTCCAATAAGAAATAGGGATTGTATGTCTTACCAAAAACAACTTTAGAAATCTCCACATATTGGTTGTATCATTTCCCTATCATAGATTCAAGTAATCTAATAAGAAGCCTTGGAGTATACAATTTCTAGATATATGCCACAAAGAGAGAGATGATTCCCAATTTCCTGTAATATTCAACATAATGAAATCAATGAGATTTGCTAGAACTCAAAATTATGATCTGAGCAAAATTTTCAAAGAAAATAAAGAAGGAAAGGTGTCTCTAGAAGACTTTCTTCAACTCCATCAAGAGAAGGTGACATGATATGTCACTCAAGATACAATTGTTTGTACTTAAGTATAAAAAGTCTCATTGGATACCCTTAAAGGATTGGAAAAATTAAATAAAGTAGAGCAGTATAGCTTGATCATATATATTACAGTAGAACCCAATCCAAGAACAAAGGGATAATTGCCTACCAAAGAATATAATGTTGGCCCATGCAAAATAATCAAGAATCCACATAGGATAAGAAAATTTAGTGATTTTACCTATCCAAGTAATATTCTCACAGATTCTACATTTCTATATGTTGAGGGGTCCTTCAGTGTAGCTCTTTGCATGATTTCATCAACCCTTCCCAATTACAAAAAAAAAGAAGCAGCTTACATAAATTGAGATCAATAAACTCAACAATATACACATGGATGAATGTAATACAAATTTGTAGAAACTAAGAAATAAGTGGCCTTAATAGGAACTGAGGAGAGTAAGTGGCCTATTGACTAGCCTTGAGTCAGTCTATTTTGAGGCCAAGAAAGTAAGGGAATTCCCATTAACTTCCAATTCTATAAGTTTGGGCAGCCATGAGTTTTTTTTTTCTTCAGATGGAAGACCTTAAAGACTTTGAAGAACATATTAGTGAGCTTGATAAACCTTTGTGTGATGTGGGTGTTGTCCATGCTAATGCATTTGAGACCCCTGTTTCCATTTGTGAAGAATTACATGCTGAAAAAATTCCATAATTGTCCCAAGTTTCATAGAAAGACAATGGAGTGGTAGATAATGGAAATGAAGCAGACCTAGCTCATGTGCTTCATGGTATTGAATAATGTGTATTCAGTTCATGCAAGAGTTTCCCATTTGGTGACTCAGAAGAGGAATTTCTTACCATGGACAGGCTCTGGGAAGAGGACCATCATAACATGGACCTATTTGTAGTCTAGAAAAACAGTTCAGTCAGGAAAGAAAAATCCTAGAAGAGAACACTTGCTTGCAATCTCTATGAAGAGAAGAACAACCTCTGGAAGGGAATGCTTGTAGGAAATATTTTAGAGGATCATGCAATGGGTTCAAGTAAATTTTACATCCTACCTTCACCTTCAATGAAAATTCCTGAATACCCGAATCATGTGGATTTATGAAGTGGGAAATCAACAAGCAATCCTTCAAAAATACAGGATTGGACTTCTGCAAAAAGTTCCCTGAATGATGAAGAAATGGATCAATTATGGGAAGAATATAATGATGCACCTGACCAAGACACATAGACCCCAATCAACAGACTCCACAAAGGTGTTGCAGAGCTTCAATGACTCAGACAAAATTTTGATTCTGATGCAGATGATGGCACCGAAGATCCTCAACTTTTTTGTCTAAGATATTTTAGATTATCCATGGGAAAATTCCCTCTTCGAAGATCAAATTTCATCAAATTTTCAAAGGATTTTAAGAACTCTGGCCTCATTCAACATGTTCGAGGGAAAAAACAATAAAATTAATAGAAGCATTGCTAAATGCATTGTCAATAAACAATATATTAGTACAGCTTTCCATGCCTTTGGTTAGAGGAATTTCTCAAAGTCATGTGCCTCAAAAATGTTAAAGATAGGTACATTTATTAAAAATTACAAAATCTAATCCGGGCTTGTTCAAGACAAGTAATTCTCTTATCAGTGTATTGTAGTCTCAATCATAGATTGAATTGAACAAAGGGATTCCTACAACCTTCGCATGTAGTTTATCATGAGTATACATGTTGTAAGGTCATGAAAGGTCTTATTTGATTTGAGGTAAGTTCTAACCATTTTCCTAAACAATTTCTATTTTCTAGTAAAATATAAGCAATGATAACTTTCATAATGGTTTTAGCTGTATCGATGGGTAATAGATAAACAACAAAAACTAACGTAAATTCATATATGTCATTTATAATCACAATTCTCTTGAAAGCTCTGAGTAGATTGTTCAATTATATTTGTAAAAATTAAAGCTTCCAGTTGATTTTGAACTATAAGGAATGCCATTTGAATATGTTTAGCTATTTATGTAATGGATGGCATCCCATGCTATTTGAATATGTTTATCTATTTATCAAATGGATGGATTAAGTCCAAAGAAGTATCTCCACCTCGAAATATGAATACCGCAACCAAAGCAAGCGAAGCGATAAGGCCCTTTCTAATCGTAAGTAAATGGCCGATCGATAAAACACAATAAATCACATTTTAGAATCACCTATCCTGCATGGTAACTATCTATAGACCGGGATAATGGTCATGAGATTATCTATATCAAGCATATGTTAATTTTGTAAAGTTTTCACAGTGAACCCAGTTAGTAGAAAGATCATATAAATATTTTGAGAGAGAAAATAAGTGAGACAATATTGAGAGAAAGAATGAATTGTATTTTTATTGGATTGAGTAAAAAAACTCATGATAAGTATACTCTACATGGCTAAATGAATTCACCATAGTGGTGATCCAAAGAGATCTTATACACCCACCAATAGTAAAACCCGCTCTTTATGGAGGTCAGGTAATAAAAAGCCACACTTTATGGATGTTTATAGGGGAGAGATGCTATTTGTGGTGTGGGGACCATTAGTGGTCATAATACCCATCACCCATTACACCCAATACATGAACATAAACACACTATTAAACTTTAGCATGCACACACACACACACACACACACACATATTATTTGAATTAAGTGCAAAAAGACACCATTAACTAACTAGGACATGAGTTTTCGCCAATTAGTATTTTCAAATACAAATTTACAAACCATATTGTCCCACTGTCATCCATGTTCATTCTACCATAAATAGTTGACCATAGAGTTTAAAACACAATATTCCCAATAAAAAGGTACATAATTCCCATCACTTCAAACCCCACATATGAGCAGCAGAGAAACTTCCTCATCACCTCAACACCCATGAGCTACCTATGGAGCAACATCATATGCACAACAAACCATTATGTCCCATCAGACATAGACACTTAGATAGGGAAAAGGTAAAATGTATCATATTCCCAAGTTTCCATAGCCATAGCCATGCTAAGAGTTAATACTTATGCTCGTACTAGGAGCACAAGGAAGCAATTTCATCGAGGTTCCCAACTACATTGCAACTCATCAGATGATGACATCCCCTAGGTTACAACAAAAATAGTTCCCTTATAAATTATAAAGAAGGTCATGCGCTGCTAGAGACAGTTGAGGACTGCATAGTCCCACCATCAACCATAGTTCAAGGAGCTAGTTCATCAAAGAAAATCAATGATATAAGAGGGTGGACAGAATGGGACATCTTGGCTATGAATATTGACGGTGTTGAATTGCATGGATATTCTATTATATAAGCCAAAAAAAAGCATGGTATTGCAATCATATCAATCCATTAGTGGATAACTAGCCTTACACTTACCAAGCATAAGGGGCCTCTTACAGTTCTAACTCAACAAGAGGAGGACGAGGTGGTTCTATGGTGTAAGGAGATGGTCAATTTCTAACACAAGATGTAATCTATATAGTTGAAATCAATTATTGATCAAATATGTCAGGGGAGGCTAAACCCACTCAAAGAAGGGTTTCATGGTAAATCTTGGTCGGATGGGTTTAAAATAAGTCATCAAGAACTTGTATTCTGGATGGTCAAGGTCCTTGATAGAGACATGGAACTAAACCTACGCCCTATAGTTGTCTATAAGTTATACAACACACTTTCCAGTGCATATGAGAAACAAAATTACCCTCCATAACACAATGGAACTATGACGAAACAGGTTTACATGCGGGGAGGAATTATGGCAAGTGAATAATTTCCAAGAGAGGGAGTCGAAACGTCTCTAACATTATTCCCAAGAGTAGGGAGTGTATAACCATACTTTGTGATGTGAGTGCAATTGGTTTTTCAAGCCATGGATTTTATCTGTCCAAGGGTAAAAGTCACCTAAAAAACTACATCCAAAATTATGAACATGGAGCATGCACGACTTCTAATCCCCATGCATAGATGACCAAAGAACTGTTTTTTAATTGGATTTTTCACTTTGTAGCCTCAATATTGGGTGGTGTGTTGCCTATGAATAAACACTTGCTAGTTTTAGATGTCCATGGAATCCACACCGTAATGCAAACAATCAAGGAGACAAATAAATGGGCATTGACTTGTTAACACTTCCTACCCATACAACTCATAGGATGCAACCCCTTGATGTGAGTGTGTTTGGGACCCTCAAGTGTTATTTTAGGTTAGAACGAGCAACATGGATGGTAAAGAACCTAGGTGTAGAGGTAAATGGGGTCAAGTTAGTTGAGCTTGCAAGTAACGCTTTTAAAAGGGTTCTCACACCCTTGAACATCAAGGTTTGTTTTAGGAGAAAAAATATATGGCCACTTAACTATGATGCTCTTATCCAAGATACTAGCTGTAGCCAGGTATTTAATGTAGATGACCAAGAGGGTATGGATGCCCAAGAGCATGTGGATGAGTAGGAAGATGTAGACACTATGGACAATATGTTGTACCTATCTCAACAAAATTGCTAGGCTATGGATTATGATTATGATGACAAAGAGGTCAACACAATAGAAGATGAATATAAACCAGCATAAGATAACATGCAAGAGGACAAACCATATGAAGCATAGATGGATTACGAAGCACATACTCCATGTATCAATGATGATTTTGGTGAGTTCAGTAGTGGTAATGGTACAAACAAAAACAATTCCCCCCTGACGTTTCCAAACATGGTATCACAGTGATTATGAGAAATTCAAACTAGAAAGTGAGTAATTAGAACCATAGGAGAATCTAGGAGTGTTAGTGAGGTTCAAAAATCAAATTTGGGTGCAAGATTCAGCAAAAACCATCAAATTATAGTTAAATTACACACAATGATAGTTGGAAACAAGATAATTTTGGACTATCTAACTCTGAAATTGTTATTAACAGGTTTATAAAATACATCATGAGTGATTTGAATGGATTTGGAAGTCAACTGTGAGTAAAAATCCCAAAATTGCCAAATTGGCATCAAACCCCACTAGGTGGGCCAATCTTGTCCCAAATCTCTCCAAATGGACATGAATTTATGAACTGGCATGGATGATGTGTGTTGGGTCAATTATTACACCTTTTTAAACATGGGTGTGAAAAACTAGATGGTTTAGACTCTCAATGCAACATTAATTGCACCAAATCAAGCCAAATTTGGGCAAAATCCCACTCTAGCGCCCCAAGTCAACTTGCTTGTCCACATTCAATGAATGGGATCACACCAGAAATTGTGGATGTGCATATGTGGCTGTATGACTAGGCTGGAGTACCCATGTGGGTCATAGAACCTTAACTTGACATGGCATATGTCCACCTAAGCACCCCTAGTCCACCTCATAGTGTATTAAAGCTTAAAAAAGCAATAAAATTGACTAATTAGTGTAACTAAAGTACAAATGATGGATTACTATTCTAACATCCTCCCTTAATCCAACAACTAATTATTCTTACAAAATTATTAAGGCCTTGGCAACAATGGCTCAAGTCACCTCAAGTACATAATCAGAAATTTCAATTTTTATTTGTCCATGTGAAACTGAGGAAAGAAGGAAAACCTCATGGGAAAAAACTCCCCTAAAGAATGGACATGAGGCTGGACCTACAATTATATAACAGAAAATTAACATCCTTCACTCACCCTGATAAAATATCTAAGTTAATGAAGGTCTTCTCAGTGAAAGCCTTAGTAAAAATGTCGGCAGTTTGCTTGGTGGATGGGCAATACTGCAGTGAGATCACTTTGCCATGCACTAAGCCCAGAATGTAATGCATGTGAATGTCTATGTGATTTGTCCTATGCCTATGTACTGGATCAGTAGATACCTTAATGTCACTCTGATTATCCACCCAAATGTTGGTTGGAGAATCAATGGTGACACCAAACTCCCGAAGAATTCCCTGCAACCAAACACACTGAGTTGTAGCATTAACTGCTTCCCTGTATTTGGCCTCTGCTGATGACAGTGATATGGTGTGCTGTTTCTTAATTGACCAGAAAATAGGACCCTCAGAAAACATGAATACAAAACCTGATGTTGAGTTTCTGTCAATTGGATCACCGACCCAATCTGAATCAGAAAATCCAGCTAGTTGAAGTGAGGAACCAGCTGTGTAGTGCACTCCAAACTTCTTAGTTCCCTGGACATATTGAAGAATTATTTTAGCAGCATTCCAATGGATCTCATGTTTCTGGTGCATGTGCCTTTCTAAAACACTCACAACATAAGACAAATCAGTTCTTGTATGAGTGAGGTAGAGCAAGCTACTCACTAGTTGCTTGTAGAGTGTGATATCCACCATTGGGGAATTGCCAAATTCATGCAACTTAATACCAGAAAGAAAGGGAGAATTGGATGCATTAAAATCATCCATATTAAACTTCTTCAGCAGGTCTGAATCATACTGTGGCTAACTCAGCATGATTCCCTTACCATTTTACTCAATTTCTAAGCCCAAAAATTGCCTTAGCAATCCTAGGTCTGTCATAGAAAATTCATTGTGTAAAGCATTCTTAATTTGGCCAATTGAATTGGTGAAGAAACCTATAATAAGAATATAATCAACATAAAGAACAATGACCTGCAAGTTAACACCATTTTTCTTCAAATACACATTAGGGTCTGATTTGCATCTTGTGAAGCCAATTGAAAGAAAGAAAGCATCCATTTTTGCATATCAAGCCCTGGGGGCTTGCTTGAGTCCATACAATGATTTTTTCAGCATGCATACCAATGAATTATCCTCTTGGAAAACTTCAATATGCTGCATATATATCTCCTCCTATAGTTCACCATGCAAGAAAGCACTCTTTACATCCATGTGGTGAACCTCCCAACACTTAGTAGCTGCTAGTGCAAGAACTAGTCTAATTGAGTCCATGTTTGCAACCGGTGCAAAGGTCTCTGTGTAATCAACTCCATTGACCTGAGAATATCCCTTAGCCACTGACCTAGCCTTGTGTTTTATATCAGAACCACCAGCAGCAATTTTGGTCTGGTAGACCCATTTACATTGAACAACTTTCCCCTTGGGAGGAAGGGGAACCAATTCCCATGTATTGTTCTCTTATAGGGAATGAAGCTCATCTTCCATTGCTGACTTCCATCTTGGGTCTGTACAAGCTTACTGATATGTCTGTGGGTCAGAACTGATCAGCATGTAACAGTTCTCAGCAATAGCACTATCACTAGCAAATGAAGCCTTACTAGTTTGTGATATAGTTCTCCTAAGCTCTTGAGAATTGCTTGCCAATTCTCTGGATTCTTGCACAATTTTTTCATCCCATTTGGGAATAGATGGTGAGTCATATACAGAAATATCATCTTCAACAACATTCATATCAGAATTATCAGAAAAAACAGAGCATGTGTCATCACTTACATCTTCGAATGGTTGAGGAGAGGAGCAATCCCCCGGTGCAAGTTCAAAGTATGGAATTGGATCTTCTTCAAATTTTATGATTCTTTCAACAAATTTTTTTCTAGTAGATGTGTGAAAGAGCTTGTACCCTTTGATTTATTCACCATATACAACCATGAGACACTCCTTTCTTTGTGGCTGCAAGACTTTCCTCTTCTCTGAAGGAATTCTTGCCCATGATTTTGTCCCGAATATCCTAAAATTTGAGACATCTGGTTTTTCACCAAACCATGCCTCGTAGGGTGTCATCCCTTTCACTGATTTGTGGAAGGATCTGTTCTGAATGTGAGTAGCACATCTGATGTCTTCAACCCATAGATTGGGATTCAGTTCCCTCACCACTATCATACAAGTTTCCATCTCTTTGAGATATCTATTCTTTCTCTCTACCACACCATTTTGTTGTGGTGTGTAGGGAGTTTAGTGTTGCATTTGGATGCCAAAATCCTCACAAATTTGCTGTAGATTCTTATTCAAATATTCCTTTCCATTATTAGTCCTAAGGACTTTGATTTTTTTCCCACTCTGTAATCTCTACTAATGCTTTCCAAACTTTGAGTTGCTCAAACACCTCAGATTTTAATTTCAGAAAATACACCCAGCAAAATCGAGAGTAGTCATCAATAAATGTAAGCACATACCTAGATCCACCATATGAGGGAGTGGGTAGTAGACCAATCATATCAGAATGCATGAAACCAAGTTGTTGTGTTTCTCTCCCTGCCTTCCCTTTCTCGTAGCTCTACTCACGATGCTTCCCAATCACACATTCAATACATGCTCCAGTAGATGGATGAATTTTTGGAAGACCTTCCACCATTACTTCTTTGTGCAATGTTTGGAGATATCTGTAATTCATGTGGCCAAATCTCTCATGCCATAGTTTGAAAACTTCATTGGCATGTGAGTGAAGTGCTTGATCACTGGAAGCAGGGATGAAATTAGATAATTTGTACATTCTCTCATGATGATCAACATACCCAACTGCAACAATTTGGTATGTTGAGATTTCAGAAATCTCTATAGAGTCAGGAGTAAAGATTACTCTCTTTGTCTCTCCTGTATGGGTCATCTGGTAGACTAACAACAAATTTTCTGCAAGGTCTGGTACATATAGTACATCACTGAAGAACCCATGGTCTAAATCAATTCTCCCAATCCCTTTGGTTTAGAGTTCAGAATCATCTCCCATTCGAACTACTAGGCCAACATTCGAACTCATGGAGGAGAAGAATTCTCTCCTGGATACCATATGCCTGGAAGTACCTGAATCAATAATAAAGGATGAGGAATTAGAAGTACCTGCCACCAATGCATGAAATTTATCCTTTCCTTCATTTGAACTGGAGTTGCCATCTCTCTTCCTAACGCTGTCAGGAACTAGAATGTTGTTCTTCTCCAGCAGCTGCGCCATGGTGTCTATGGTTTTCTTCATGCATGATATTTCTAGATGCCATCCCTTATGTAAATAAGAGCATTTGTCCTTCTCTTTCCGTTTCTTCTCCTTTTCCTTGGGTGGATTCATATCTCCCTCACTGGATTTGGGTTTTTCTAATTTATTCATATCTGGCAACTTCGAATTCTTGGACTTGGGTTTAACCTTTGTTGAATTCGAAACCCCCACTACTAGTGCTTGATCTTTGGTCTTGATGGAACCCATTTGAACCAATTTGTCCTACTCTTGAGTGAGTGACTCCATGAAACTTCCATACTTGGCATTTTCCAGTTTTGAAGGGTGAGTTTGCCTAAGTGAAATGTTCTCACAAAGACTAAGAACTCTGGCCCGAACTTCGAAAGTATAGACAAGATTAGTTGATATTCCTTATTCTCAATCCCACATTGGTTTAACTATAATACAATTGATTTGAACTTGGTGAAGAAGTCATGGATTTTGTCACATTGCGCTGGGCTCAAGCTTATCAACTCATTCTCAAGCTGGTGACCACGTAGCTCATCAGTTTTGCCAAATAGAGACTCAAGTTTATCCCAAACCTCCTTTGGTGATGTCAAACTATCAATATGGAACAACAAGTCTCTTGATATGCTCAGACACATCAAACCATATGATTCATCCAATTTGTTAAAAAACTTGGCTTTTTCCACAACAGGATTTGGTTCCACTTCAGTGCCCATAGTAACTCTGAAAATCCCCTTAGCTCTCAATTGAATCACCATCTCTTCCTTAAATTCAAAAAAGTTGAAAGGTTTTAGCATGATGTCAGTATCCTCCATTACTACCTGCGTTGATGGTGGTGAAATTGCTAACTGGGTTACACTCAGCAATTCGATTTTATCTGGAATTCAATAACAAAGAAGCTCAAATCCACTAAGAATTTGGTATGCAACTCAAAAATATCCAACCATATATAATACCATGTGATAAATTCAAACCACATGAGAATCTAGGAGAGTTATTGAGGTTCACAAATCAAATTTGGGTGCAAGATTCAACAAAAACCATCAAATTACAGTTAAATTACACACAATGATAGTTAGAAACAAGTTAATTTTGAACTATATAACTCTGAAATTTTTATTAACATGTTTATAAATACATAATGAGTGATTTGAATGGCTTTGGAAGCCAATTGTGAGCAAAAATCCCAAAATTGCCAAATTGGCATCAAACCCCCCTAGGTGGGCCAATCTTGTCCCAAATCTCTACAAATGGCCATGAATTGCTGGAGTGGCATGGATGATGTGTTTTGGGTCAATTATTACACCTTGAAAAGTGTGCGTGTGGAAAAATGAATGGTTTAGACTCTCAATGCAACATTAACTGCACCAAATCAAGCCAAATTTGGGCAAAATCCCACTTTAGTGCCCCAAGTCAACTTGCATGTCCACATTAAATGAATGGGAGCACACCAGAAATTATGGATCTGCATATGTGGCTTCCTGACTAGGATTTATTACCCATGTGGGTCATAGAACCTCAAATTGACATGGCATATGTCCACCTAAGCACCCCTAGTCCACCTCATAGTGTATTAAAGCTTAAAAAAGCAATAAAATTGACTAATTAGTGTAACTAAGTTACTAATGATGAATTAATATTCTAACAGAAATCATGGATGGTGGAAGCAATTATGAACTTGAATAGGTTGGTTGTCACAAACACCAATGATGAAAGAATTAGCATGCCTTTTCAAGAACCATCGATGCCTAATGGAACTCTCCATTTTTTTAGATAACAGGTCAAAATTTGATCCCAATGTATATGAGGAGGTCATGATTGAAGAGGAAAATGCAACTAAAACACCTATTATAGATGCAACACAACCACTGGAAATGAACACACCAACAATTGGTTGGTTCTTAAAGCGACCAATGGAGATGGTGACACCATGAAGAGGATGATAATAGTAGATGATCTATTTATGGGCTGAGGTTCTCATATTCTAACATCAGAATACTACATCATCCTTTTGACGTATTTTGAATAAAAGAAACATCAGATGGAATGATTAGAACAACAAAAGAAAGAAATCGTTGTGGAAAGGAAGGAAAGTAGGTTGGTAGCAGTTGGACAACATGCATTTGAAAGGATTGAAAGAGAAAAAACAAAGGAAGAGAAGGAGAATTGTAAGGTACTATCAAGATAGGAAAATGAATCAAGAAAGGTGCAACAAATGGATGCAAATGATGGGCATATTGCTTCACAGACTACTCACCCAAACGAGGAAAGGAATATCATGGCCAATTCATTGGAATATATTACATATTACACAATTATATATAGACCTTATAAAAATTCACTTAACAAAATATAATCAGGAAGGTACAACCCACCCCTTTGTTTCTACAAGTACAATTCCCAACTCAATGTTTTCTTACCCAACACAGATCCCCCGCATTAACCAAGGGGCGTTAGGAACATCTAAAAAATGTGACTTTTCTATCCCCCCATGGATGCATGCAACACATTGGCCTCAAACAAGTGCAATAAACACTCCCCATCCTAATAAATCATACTAGCTAGTCTAATCATTCTGGCTCAAGTAGGCACTTGAAAAAGATTGGGCAATGAAGACAACCAATGAAATCAATATCCATGATGTCGATTCGTGTCGACTAACCACATGAAAAGTGGTTTATTGTGGGCGACAATTTTTTTGGATGTTGTGGAAGGATGTTTTGTATTCAGGGAAACATATTTAGTTATTTTTTAGTATAAATGTAAGAACCCTACTTTTCAACACTCTAATTTTGATGACTATTTTTTTAGCACTCTATCAATGCACCTTCAACAACATTCCCACATTCAAGGTGAACCTATTAGAAACAACAACTACAATTGGAATGAAACAAACAACCACACTTCAGGGTTATATTATATATCTTAACAATGTAATACCACATTTGTTATCATGCATGCATGTTACCTATATTTCAGTCATCAATCATTTTCCTTCCACGATATAATGTTTAATCTAAAGACAATGCTTATGACTTATTAAAAGAATATGTTTTTTTGAACGTAAGAGCCATGTGTTAGGTTGGAAAGGAACATCATTACATGGGGTTTAATGCACTTTTTGAGGGGTTTACCACACTTTTCATTGAAATTGATTCTTTCCTTTTGCATTCTTGTTTGGGTCCCATGCGTGGGAATTCGCTACCATACCAGAATTGATACTAAGTTTTCCCCAATATGCTCAAGCCATGGGAACTGAAGGAAAGGGACACTAGCAAGAGCATGGAGGGAAAAACATATACCACCATGTTCTATGCTTCTCTCAACAAAGCTAATGTGGATGTACACGTAAGCAGTAACAAGTTTGTAATAAGGTCTTTAGAATAGATTTCTATTGCAAATCCAACATAATCACCTACTTTTACACCCACCTATCACTTATTTCTCACCCTATCCATTAATGAAATTCGCATGCACTATCACTAAATTGAGTGTCAAAATAGAATCTATGCACTTCCATTAACATTAAAATGTAACTCAAAGCATCTTTAACCAAAATGAACATTGTATTATAACTAATCCAATTTTAATGAACATGGATATAGAACTTATGCATGTTCAGAAAAACTAATGTGTAGATGAAACAAATAACTGCCCTATTCTATGTTCATAAGCAATCATAACTTAAACAGAATCATGTTACTAAAAATCAATTACATAAGTGGTCCAATATATTGCAAATTTGCAAGTGGTTGCAAGTATTTGAAACTAAAAATGGAAGACAATATTAAGCATGCACTTAAGAATTGGAAACCATCGATAAAATCACATCATAAGCTTAAAATGAATATAATGTAGCATCTACTTTAAGTACATATTTCCTTGATTCATGATTTGATACAACCGCTTACTAATTTTATGCATAAATAAAAACAATATGGCCATAATTAATAGATGGAAGCAATATAATTATCAACATCACCAAATTATACATGAAATTGAGCAAACCACTCACAGGTTCAATCTAGATGGAAATCATAAAAATCATCAACATAACCAAATTACACTAAATAGAGAGAAAACCACTCATAGGTTGGAGCCACAGGTTCAACCAAAATTGTATCAACATAACCATAAGCATAAACATAAATAGTATCAAAATAGTATTGCAAGTTTGAGGCACATGGCCAACAAATATATCATCAACATAACCTAATCCTAGTTGAAATGGAGAAAAATTCACAGGTTGGATCCACAAGGATGACCAAAACATCATCAACATAACCAAATTATACTCAAAATGAATTACAAGTCACATGTTCAAGCCATGACCAACCAAACCAGTATAAAGATAACAGAATTGTACCCTTTATGGAGCAAAAACCTTATAACTTTGAGGTACATGGCTAACACAACAATCATCAAAATAACCCAAACATACTCCATATGGAGCAAATTACTCACAGGTTCGAGCCACATGGAAAACCAAAACATTCTCAACATCACTGATTAATCTCGAAATGCATAACCAGTCACAGGTTCGAGCCAGGGCCAACCACAATCGAATCAACATAACCAGATTATACCAACCAAGGAGAAAAACCCGTACAGGTTCAAGCCACATGGACAGCCTAAGAATCGTCAAGATAAAAAAAACATACATGAAATTGGGGCAAAGTACTCACAGGTTCGAGCCACACGGCTGGACAAAACATTATTAAAAGCACAAAATTATACTTGAAATGGAGAAATATAGTCACAGGTTTGAGCCACGACCAACCAAGAAAGTATCAACATAATCAAATTACATATCAACATAAACCATAAACCATAAACCTTTAACTGAATATCCAAATTACATAAACCATAAACCCTTATCGGGTTTAAACCACGAGGTGGTGGACTAAAACCCTCTAGTTACAGTATGTAATACCCCTATTTTGACATGTGTAATGTATTGAAATAAATTATGTAAATGATGTAAATATGTTAGTTCATATTCCTAGTGCAGAGCTCAAGGCCAAGTCCTGACTAAAGAAATGGCTAGGCATGTATGATGTATATATTTTATCTGGACCTTGTCTTTGGCTTATAATGCCAATTTGAAATGTAGGTAAATAATATATGCACCAATAATAAAATGGTCCAACAATGGTTGTGTAAAGAGAACCAAAGGGGCTTATATTCCACTAGAGAGGAAGAGGAAAGGGGGCCTAATGGGAACTAATCATTACTTCCAAGTTCCAACCTTGGAACTCAGCCAAAATTCTGTCATGTGCCTTGAATAAGAAAAATATCTCATTTTGACTATTTTTCAATCATTGAATGCATGTGTGAAGTTGGTGGGAAAGGTCACTTCAGGTAATTTTTGAACCATGGGGCTGATTTCACTTTTGGACAGTTATGTCACAATTCAAAATTTAATCGGTAGTAGTAAGGAGTCCTTTATTCTAATTTCAGAAGTAATGCCAATTTTCTTTTCACCATTTTTTCATATCTCTTGGTTTCAACCCTTATTCTCTCATACTTTTCATGCAAATCTATCCATTGTTGTTCATAACCTTTGACAACTATGTATAACCCATAAATTTGAATTTGGAGATAAGACAACAAATTTGGAAGGGAAAATGATGGCTAGAAGTGAAGAGATAAATAAGGTAAGCTAGGAACCATTAAACCTTGATTTTTGTTGTTGTTACATGCTTGGGAAGCCAAAAATTGGGGCTTTAGGTGGTTCTTCAACAACATTTAGTGGGTTTGTATTGTTCTATGCAAAAACATGAATTACTTGGTAATATGGATCTCCCAAGACAACCGTGGATCAGGGAAGGGGATTCTTGATCCAGGAAGGGTGTTGTGTGGGGAAGGTATTGTGGAATCCAAGGTTGTGAGAGCTGAGTGAGACCCATGTAGAGCTCTGTATGACAATTTTGATAAGCATAGAGAAAATATCAGGTTGTAAGCTGAGAAAGAGAAGCTTGCAGGTGTTTCCTTAACCCTTGTGGATTCATATCCCATCTTGGGGGTGGAAGCATAGTAGAAAGAGTATATGCTTAATAGATGTAAGGTTTTCCATTACACCAAAACCTATAGATGTTGATGAACATTTGAAACCCAGAACAAGGCCCTATCACCAGGAGTGGATATTAGTCCACTTGTTTTATATTCCCAGAGGTGCGGTGGTTATACCATGTGGAGGTACCTGATACTCCAACACCCTGCCTCTGGCGTAGCTCGGGGGAATTGAACCTGAGACCTCTACTCTAATACCATGTAATTGTGAGTATCCCTTGGCTACCAATCTTGCCTTATATTTCAAAGGCGAACCATCAGCAGCAAACTTAGTTTTGAAAACCCACTTACATTGAACTAGCTTCCTCCCTGGGGGAAGATCAACCAATTCCCAAGTGTTGTTCTTCTGGAGCGAGCTGAATTCTGCTTTCATGGCTGTTTTCCATCTTGGATCATGTGCTGCATCTTCATATGTATATGGATCTTATTCAACCATAATATACCACTTCTCAGCAAATAAAGGATCTTTCATACAAAGGGCACTCTCAAACTGAGATCTAGTCCTCCTAGTGTCACTAGGATTTCCAGCTAGTTCCCCAGCTGCATGAATGGTATTTTCTGCCCATTTTGGTCTTCTAGGATTGTTAGGATCTGAAATCAAACCATCATTACTAGAAATATCACAATAAGCAAACTCATTAGTCTCTCCACTTACAATCAATGGATCTGGTGGTGAAGAAGACTCTCCAACTTCAACTGCTACTAAAGGCTCTTCTTGGAACTGAACACTTCTTTCAATGAAATATTTGTTAGTGCTCAAGTTGATCATCTTGTACCCTTTTGAAACCTATGAATACCCAACAAATAGGAAGTCTTGGCTTTGGGGCTGCAAAGCCTTTCTCTTTTCAGTTGGAATTCTAGCCCAAGCCTTTGAGCCAAAAATCCTGAAATGGGTCAGATATGGCTTGTGCCCACTCCAATATTAGAAAGGAGTCATACCATCAAGCTTCTTATGAGGCACCCTATTCTGGATATAGGATGCATATTTTATAGCCTCGTCCCAAAACTTTGGTGGAAAAGTCTTAGCCTCCATCATGCAGGTTGCCATCTCCTTTAATGACCCGTTCTTTCTCTCATCAACACCATTTTGCTGTGGTGTGTAAGGGATCGAATGTTGCATCTGAATACCTGTATATTTACAATAATAAATGAACTTAGACTTGACATACTCACCACCATTGTCATATCTGAGGACCTTGAGTTTCCTCCCAGACTGGTTTTCAACCAAGGCTTTAAAGACTTTGAAAAGGTCAAAAACTTTAGACTTATGCTTTAGGAAGTAAACCCCACAATACCTGGAAAAGTAATCTATGAAGGTCAGTGCATATCTTGCTTGACTCATGGACATATTAGTAAATGGACCAGCAATGTCACTATGGATCAACTCAAGAGGTGCAGAGGTTCTCTCATGAATAGCTCTCTCAAATTTGTGCTCTGGGTGTTTTCCTAGGATATAAACTTGATAGACTCCCTTGGAAAACTTGATATTTGGCAACCCTATGACCGTATATTTTTCACTCAAATCAGAAAGATACTTGTAGTTAAGATGGAAAAATATTTCATGCCAAAGCTTGATTGCCTCATTAGCATGAATCAGAAGAGCAGAGGGGTTTGAGTAGGGTATAAAATGGGAAAACATGTATACCTTCGAAGTGTGATCAACAACACCTTTTGCTATGACTTTACCATTTGAAATCTCAGTGATTTCAACATCATCAGGGGAGAAGATGACCTTCTTTGGAGACCCAGTGTGAGTCATTTGATACACTGATAAGAGATTAGAGACAAGACCTAGAACATACAACACATTATTGAACTTACCATGGTCAAGATCAATCCTTCCTTTGCCCAAACTGTCAGTGAGAGAGTCATCTCCCAAAACTATTGGTGGACCTTTCGACATGTCAAGAGAGGAGAATGCCTCTTTTGTTGAAAACATATGTCTAGAAGCTCCAGAGTCTATGATGAAGCTAGGTGAGCTTGATGTGCCAGCAACCAAGGCATATACTCTCTCTATATCCTCTGAATTTGATCCTCCTTCCCTCTTCTTTGAACAATCAGGAAGGGAGATGTTATTCTTCTCCAAAAGTTGGGTCAACATGTCAATTTTCTTCTTCATACAAGAGCTCTTAGGATGATATCCCTTATTGCAGTATGCACACTTTCTCATTTCTACTTTGTTCTTCTTCTTCTGGAAGTTATTCTTGGAGCCTTGGGACTCCTCTTGGGACTTGTTCTTGTCTCTCTTTTGCTCAGTTGGATTTTTATATTTTTTCTTGCTTTTTAAATCCACTCTTAAATCTCCAGCAACCAAATCTTGGTCTTTGGAAGGTTTGATGGTGCCCATCATCACCAACTTATCTTGTTCCTGTGTGAAGGGTTCCATGAACTCTGCAAGCTTAGGCATCTTCTAGGCTCGAGCTATCAACTTTGTGGAATGGAAGGTCGAAACAAATACTGAATAGTCAGAGCCAAGCTTCGAAAGTATGGCCAAAACTAGTTTCTCTTCCCTCTTTTCAATCCCACACTATTTTAGTTGCAAAACAAGGGCTTTAAACTTGGAAAATAGAGTTTCAAGGATTCAAAGCTACTGGGACTCAAGGAGATCAGCTCATTCTCAATTTGATGTCCTCTCATCTCATTTGTCTTACAAAAAATCTCTACAAGCTTCTCCCACACTTCATTCGGTGATGTCAATCCATCAAGATGGAAGACGAGGTCTCTTGAAATGCTCAGACACAAAATACCATAGGCCTCATCCCTCCTATTGTGCCATTTGATTTTCTCTGTAGCTGCATTGGGCTCTGCCTCAGTTGTATTAGAAACCCTGTTGAGACCTTTCTCTCTCAACAATATCTCCATCTCAGCTTTCCACTCAAAGAAATTGAATGGAGTCAAGATGATCTTCTGAGATTCATCCATAGCTCAGAAACTGTGCCCTTCGGTCAGGAGAATATACTCCCAGTCAAGATGTCAAACCTGGAATAGCAATATGGAAGGAGAGAAATCAATCTACAAAGGCTTTGATACCATGTATAAATTCTAAATCCTTGATGGCATAAGGAATTTCATAAACAGGCTAAGGATCTAGGAACACAATTAAAATCACAGAGAATTGTAGAGAATTAGCATAAGGAGAGAAGAAGAAGAATTAATGAACACACATTAATGAATCATCAATAAATGATAATTGATATTATTACATAGGTAATACATCCTTATAAAGGAAAAATGAGTGGCTATTGTAGTTGGCTAAATCACTTTCCCAATCTACCAAGCACCTCACAAATTAGAAATAGCATGTGTGAGTGATGATGAGTGAAGGAAAGACTTGCTAATCCTAGAATATGAAGAGAAAATAATGGAGGATGGGTTGGCAACAAAAGCTGCCAGTTTCCTAGTTGACTAGCTTTACCTTATCCATAGAAAAGCAGGATAAAGCATATAAAGTAGAATAAAGCAGAATATGCTGTAAAGCGCATTTACCAATTTTGGATGGCCATAAAGTGGTCAAGTTCAACCCAGAATCAGAAATAAATCATTCATAAGATATAGATGGAAAGTGTTGACTCTAAGGTGCAAGTGGATACCAACTATCTAAGCTAGTGGGTAGGAAATTAATCAAATAATGATTAGTTATTTTATGAGTGGGTTTATTATATTCCAACACCCCCCCTTTAAGCCTGACTTTATGATGATATCCCCAAACTAATCATAAATATATATGCATATAGGGCCCAGCAACAAAGCTATGGTCACCCTTTTACAATTTATCTTGTCCAAAGAAATGAGGAAAGAGGAAAAACCTCAAGGGGAAAATCCTCCCTCAAGAAAGGACATGAAAAGCAATACCAAAAAATGCTGAATTGTTGGTGTTGCTGCTGCTCCAAACTAAATGTTGATGTCTGGAGGAATCTTCTTCTTGGGAAGAAGATAAATCTGCTCACCTGGATCAAGGACAACTACAGGATGGAAATTAGGACCATGTAGAACAACTGATATCCAATGATGTGAAGGAAATACTGAGGGATCTTGAGACTTGTAATCAGCTCCAAGATTATGAGATGAATTGAACTTCAAACCAATCGAGATGATATGAGCTCTAGATAGGTGAAATAATTGTCCAAGCGAATGTATAATGTCTCCATCTTCATTTACACAGAGAGGATGTGTGCAAGTGATCTTGTAGGAACATAGAGAAGGAATAGGATCAAAGAGTAAGAATGCATGGGCTCCATGGGTTGATCTATCTTCCAAAGAATCCAAGAGATCACAAATAATCACAACAATAGAATCATGGAATACACTGGTAAAGAATCCTCTATGGTATAAGTACGAGAGGAGGAAAGATAGTGATGTTCAAAATATTCAAGGAGGCTCTGAGAATGAGTGCCAAGAAAAAAGGAGGAGCTACAGAAGCACATGGGATCAAGTATGGTAAGTGGTAAGACACTAAAAGGACTTGATTTGGCTAAGAAAACATCTTGGAATTCACTAGGTTTGCGCACCATCAAGAAGAGAGGCATGCACAAAGTGTGAGAGGTCTGGCATATGGATCTCAAAATCCATGATAGGAGGCATAGAGAACACTAAATGTGTGAGTGAATCATCAATAGCAATAGCAGCTCCATTAGTCACTTCTTTTTCATCAACATCATCATAAGATGATGAATCACGATCTTCTACTTCAAGAGACATAGAAAAAGATGTCTCTTCAATATTTGCTTCTTGATTGAAAGAGGAAGCATTCAAATCAAAGAGAGTAGTAGCAATAGGAACTGTATGAGAAACTTCTTCTTCATGATCAACTTCTTCAGAGACTGTAGAGGCTGAGACATATTGAGAGAGAGAAATCATTGAGGAGCTAGAGGTACTCTCCACATAGCTAGAAGGATCCTCATTATCCTTTCCCAAAACTCTATCCAATGTTTTCTAGAGATCCTTTGGGTATTCAAAATAATCAATAAGGTAGTGCATGCTTGGAGAGATAGATAGACAAATAAATCCAATAGCTCTATCACAATCATTCAACCAGTCACTTGGATCTTCATAAGACTCTTCACCAACTCCAATAGATATATCATAGAGACCTTGTCTCTTTAGATATGAAATAATATTCAATTTCCACTCTAAATAGCTTGTGAATGGAGAAAGAAGAGGAACTGATACTCTTGAATCCATTCAAAGTTGAACCTACAAAATAAAACTAAAAATATGAAAAGGAGGATTAATTAATGAACTTTGAAAGATCTGATATCATGTAGAGATTTGATATCCTCAGCTCTGATACCATGTAAGGTTTACCGTTACACCAAAACCTGCAAATGTTGATGAACATTTGAAACCCATCACAAGGCCCTATCACCAGGAGTGGCAGTTAGTCCACTTGTTTTATATTCCCAGAGGTGCGGCAGTTATACCATGTGGAGGTACCCGATACCCTAACACCCCATCTCTGACGTAGCTCGGGGGAATTGAACCTGAGACCTCTGCTCTAATACCATGTAAGGTTTGTCATTACACCAAAACCTGCAGATGTTGATGAACATTTGAAACCCAACACAAGGCCCTATCACCAGGATTGGCGGTTAGTCCACTTGTTTTATATTCCCAGAGGTGCAGCGGTTATACCATGTGGAGGTACCTAATACTCCAACAATAGAGTGCATGTTGGCCCCAAGTTTACTAATTCTGGCCTCTAATTTTTTGGAGCCTGATCAAGGTGTGAACAAAACTTTGATGGAGCGAGTGCGGAAATGGTAAGCTTCGAAATTTTGGGCATTTTTTTGGTGAATTATTAAATTTATGCAGTGAGTTAGTTAGAAATGTTGTCCACTTATGGGTAGTGGGCACGGGATGTAAAATTGGCTAGTAGAGCCTATAAAAATGTAAAGGGTTGGGCTTAAGTGTGTTTGGAAGATAAAATAGAGCTGGTTGAGGTCAAGTTTTGGTAAAGTCTGTAATATTGTATACAATAATAAGAAGGATGAATAAGAGTTGTGAATTTAATGTACTGTTGATAGACAAGTTGTGTGTGCATATCTAATGTAATGGGTTTTTCAGAGATATGTTTGTAAGCTGTCTGCATAGACCAAAGTGTTCAAGACATGACTCATGCCAAATGAAGAGCGATTTTTTGGTTTTCTCCCATATGGGTTTCCATGTTAAATTCTGTGTGCTAAATGGTGTATGCTAATTTTCGTGTGATTTTTCATGATTTGTTGTGATTGATAATATGTTTGTTTGTGTGTAAGTAAATGAAATGATAATACTTTAATGTGTTGGTGAACATGATTAAGAATGTATTGAATTGGAATATGTTGTTTTTTTAGTTGTACGTCGATGATGATTTATCTATTAGCAATGTTGGGTTGTCTGTTGAGTATTGACATGGAAAGATCCCTTTATATCACTACAAAAACCTGGTTCTTGCAATACCTATAGGTATCTCAGGTGAGACTTCACTTGCACCGCAAGTCTTATTGACAGGGTTATGCCTTGTTGGGTCGGTACCTTGGGTTTTGTTGGTTGGGTTGGGAGGTTGAACCCGGGTTAGTCAAAGAAAGACAAAAAATGGTTTCATTTTCAAGACTGGGATCATCATAAATGGGACATGCTTTGGAAACCAACAAAGCCAAATATTTAGGATTGGGTAGACTTGAAAGCTCAAGAATTTGTACAAGAAGAAAGTAAGGGGTCATGGATGAATCCGGGGGAATGTTTAGGAAGGTACATTTATTCATATATACATGATATTTTCTTTAGTGAATTCCCTGTTGTATTGTATAAATGGTTAGAATGACTAGTGCTTTAGAAGACAACTTTATAAGGAGGAGAACCTAGGGTTGGACTCCTCAATTGATATGATGATTGGAGAGTGTTAGTAATACCATCTCCAGGGATGTCGATTTCTGGGTCAATAGTATTTTAGAAGGATATATTGCTGAGATCATTGTGGATACTATTAAGTCATATAGAAAATATGAGAGAGAATTTTTCTGAGGCACTAGAGGAATATAGTTAAAATCCTGAAAACTGTGGATTAAAATGATAGTATGTGAAAAGGGAATGTTACAGATGGAGTCTGACAAGTGAATCATTGTGTCTGGAGGACATAGGTAATGATGGGAAGAAGGTATGGAAAACATGGATAGAGTAAGATTATATGTTCCAATATGGTAGCAAGACAGATGAAGACAGTGCCCGCCTAAGGAGTGGGAGAATATTTTGGTCGATAAAAAGGAGAATAACTGCGATAGGGAGAGGGAGTTGTAGTGTGACCAAAAGAGGGGATTGTGAGTTGGTGCCACATCTCGACAAAGAGTATTGCAATGATGAGGAGGAATATCATCTTATTTCTGAAGATGAGGAAGAGGTGTCATATCCATACCAGACCCAAGACTATGACATACCTATAACTCCGCGTACATATACGATATCATAGGTAAGACCTAAAAGTGTTTCAAAGTGTCTTTTGTCAAATCAAAGTAATAGTAATAGTCAAGATAGTGATAAAAAATTTCTAACTAGTGGTCCATCTAATCTGGTTTAATCGGTACCCCAAAGGTATAAAATATCTTGAAATGACATGAATTTTCCTATATTTAATGGAAATGGGTTGTAAGACCCTCAACAACGATGGTTTTGTGTGAAGCTTTTTGGATTGTGCAATAAGCACATGATGAGGAAATAAAAAGGGCCCAGATGATCATGATTTTTAGGGGTCATGCTATCGATTGGTATATGAATGTTTCTATGGTTTTTGAGGGAAACCATCTGAAGTCATTAGATCAAATTCAAATTGGGTTAATATATGAATATAAGATACCCAAATCAGAGTCACAATGTATTACAAAGTTGAAGGAGATTAAGCAAACACTGGGTGAGTTTATCTGGGATTTTGAACTGATCAGGTTCAAGATCATGATGGCTAAGTTAAGCTTCCAAATGTCCGATGTTCAACATAAAGCATGGTTCATTACTATGCTGCTACCCCACATTCATGTTGTCTTAATGAAACAAAAGATAGTGTCCTAGATAGAATATTTAGATCTTTTCATGAAATTAGAAGCATCACCATTTGGATGAATTGGTGCGTGGATGGTGTAAATCCAATTGTAATTGGCTAAAATTTCATTGAAAATATAGGATATCAATAAGGGAAAGGAAATTCATGAAAAAATATGGTGTACGAGATGTAAAACTAAATTCCATCATAAGGATTCATGTCCGACCTTCTTGGAATACCTTTCTTTTGGTACACCAAATCCATTAAGTTCACAAGGGATTACATGGTGTCGAATATGTCAAACAAGTGGTAATTGGCTGGAGGAATGTATGTATTTGTAGAAGATAGTAAGTCCACCTACTATCCTATCCTGTAAGTTATGTTGATCTATGGTCCATGATGAAAAGGATTGCAGAGCATACTAGTTCCTGTAGGAAAAGACAATGGATACTTATTTAATGAAGAATGATGAGCAAATGAAAGCTGAGAGAGCACACACAGAATTCCATCAGCTAAGGGGGGTGGTACTTTTAGAGTTTGAGGGTGAGGAGGAGGATTTGGTTGAGGGGGAGGCCAAATTATTTTCTATAATAGTGGAAAACTAGGACACTATGTTAGAGATTTTACAAATCCAATGTCGACATGTTCATACTGTAAAGCACTAGACCATACCGTCAATGATTATCCACAAATTATTTCTAAATGGAAAACAAGGTCACTAGGAATCAGAACCATCTCCCAAATGCAAACTAGAATGTCCGAAAGATTTAAGCCGAGCCCCAAGAACCCACCATCATTGTTTTAACACAGGGAGGTGCTATAGTAGGAGATGATCAATGAGAGCCACGAAAAAAATACAATAATATGACCAACAGTGAAAAATAAAGTACCATTTTAGTTTCATAAGGAAAAAATAGTCTTCTTCTATGCACGAAAAGAGTTTGTGGGAAGAAACTTCTCCTTGACATCTACTGATTTTGTTATGTCCGATGAAGGTCCAGTCATTGACATGCTACCAAGTTTCGCATTTCAAAGTAAAGTGTGGTGTGGGAAAGATATCATAATTGGGGTTTCAAAGGAGACAACCTTGTAATGAGAATAAGAGGCATTAAGATTTTTATTATCTTGGCACCGAGTTATTTTCCCGCAGGGATTCCCCTACAGTATCATCGCCGCAATAGAGTTTAACCACCAAGTTCAGGATGGGTTGGTGTGTTTCCTCTATGCCTTGGACACCAGAATATCAAACCATGAACAAGGAAGGGAATAAATGTGAGAAATCCATATTTGCTAATTATTGTGAGGTCCTAATTCTAAAAGGGACACTGAAGGGGTGTCCCTTCGAGGTATAGAACCCTCCTCTTCCCACCGATCGATTTCAAATATGTCGATAGAAAAGGTAGGAATTTTGAAGAATTTATTAAAGAGTTGTTTATCTCATGTTAAAGATGAATATGCCTTGGAAGAGATATCAACACTAATATAAGAACCTCAAACAAGTCCATGATCTGAGAAAAATGTCAGTCATATTCATAAAATATTGAATACTGGTTAAGAACTATGCATGAATGCTCAAATAGGTGATTATGATATGGATTTTGTTATTCTCAACTTGGGTTTAGGTGTTAACATCCTGATAAAGAAAAATTGGCAAAGCATGGGGAATCCTAAGTTAGTGTGGTCTCCTATTCAATTCAGGTTATTTAATCAATTGAAGGTTCCGCGTATTGATCGACTACCACAGGTTCTTGTCACGGTGGAAGGGCTCCAAACCCATGCAGAAGTGATAGATATGGTTGATGATAAGAATCCTTATCCAAAATTTTTTGGGATCAATTGGGATATTGAAAATCAGATCATCATAATATTTAAAAAGAGAATTTTATAATTTAAAGACTCCAAAATATGGGTAGTTGCGTCAAATAATTCTTTGTAGGGCCAACGATATGTTGAATCAGTGAAAGGTGAGTACCTATAAGGGTATTTGGATAATATTTACAATATTTCATATACAATGGATGACTATATAAATCTTATAGCTGATGGTAAATTGAGTTGGCGAAGTGGTAGCTCCTATTCATCAGATTCAGGGAAAGCATTGTATAATTAGAAGAACCAGTTGAATGAAGTGTTGATGAGGAAATGCGTGAGATTCATGAAATATTTGTGATGGGTGGGTAATGAGGTATGTGATTTACATACTTATGAAGGATTGCCTAATTTGGACACGATTTTTACAGAATTTCAAGATAAGGTACTATAACCTCAACAATTGTTAGCTCTTGATGTGGCCTTGAAAGATACACCAACAAGATGGCGGGTTGTTCATAAACAATCCATATTGGAATGGCCTTAGTGTAGAAGGTTGTAAGAAATCCAGTTTGGTGAGAATACTTCTTATGTTGGTGGGAAGTATACTGGTTCAGTGACTCCCATCGATCACCTTGAAAACTTTTTTGAAACATGGAGGTTGGTGCTTATACACGAATGGGTACATTTGTTTATATATACTTTGGACATGATACCAAGAAATCGATATACATTGGTCGAACTGCAACAAGGAAATGTAGAATGGGATGAATTGGTTGATAGTTTCAAGGATACTTTTATCTTTTCTGATGATAGTTCGACTATTGATGCTTCCCTGCAAATTATTAAATCTAAGATGTTTAAAGAAGTCCTTGTTCCAATGTCAAGATTACCACGAGGGAATGTGACATTTTATATCTTGATGGAGTGTTAAAACATAGTCGAGGAGCTTGAAGATGATGATCCATGTGACTAAATTGGTATTGGTTGAATTTGTAAATAGAAAGAGAGAGAGAGAGAGAGAGAGAGAGAGAGAGAGAGAGAGAGAGAGAGAGAGAGAGAGAGAATTTTCTTCTTTGTTGAGGTCTTGTATATAAGTTTTAAAATTATATATGGAAGTCTGATATAGTGGATAAATGGGAGAATTTGTGAGAACATATATAATATTATCTTTTTTGATAAAATAATACTAATAACATAAATATTTCTGTATTTTTTTGAAAAAGATATAATAATATCATAAATATTTCTATATTTTTTTGAAAAAAATATTTTTATAATTAGCACAACCACTTAACTTGGGGTTGGTGAACATCTATAGATAACAAGTTAGGTTTGGAAAACAAACTAATTTTTTTCCATGAGTAGTTGGATGTAGTGGTAGGAAAAATGCCTGTCATGGAGCATTTTGACCATCAAATACAGCTTAGAATTTTGTTGAACCATCTTTTGTGAAGGGCGAATTTTTTATGTAAACGAATTTTTGAAGAGCAATTTTTTTTTAAAACCTAATTATATTAATACTATCAATATTAATATATTTATCTTATATGATTATATAATAATAAGTATATACTTTTCAACTTATAGAAACATCTATTAAATTAGAATTATTTTCATGCCTTTTCATTTTGTAAGTTGCATTGACTTAAAAAGGAAAACAAAAAAACTCATTTAAATCAATGATTTTTCCATTATTTTTTATTTTCTTATTATTACAATGAGCATCCACACTCCATAGATATCTATGGTCATCACTCATTGATTACATTATCCTTCTAGTGCTACACCAAATTAATGACTTGAAGTTGGGAGTTGGAAGTTGGAGTTGAATGTTCATCTTGGAGGGCCTTAGAGACAGAGACTGACATTTATTTGCATTATCAAAGGAAATGTTTGTACTATTTTTCTTTGAATTATATTTAGTGATTTGTTTATATTCATAGATTTTATTGAAATCTACGATTTTGAAAAAATGTTATACAGCACACCTATATATTTTTTGATAATTTTAAATAACATCAATAATGTGTAGCCTATGTATTTAGTGATTTATCTATATTTTTTTTAATGTATATAGATTTAAACCCATAGAGTATTGAGTAATTCTACAACTCCCATTGAAATTCTAATAAACAATTCATATATTTCTCTCAGACTCTCATGAGTCAAGTTCAACCAAAAAATACATAATTTAAATAAAGGCCAGAAATTTGTGTACAACATTTAGAATGAAAATCGTGTATATATTTTGTAGGCTAATCTATACTCAAACAAAATATACAAAAAAAGAGAGCATACACAACTATATTTTGCAGTAGTACATTCCTCATTATTTATAACAACGTGATAGGCTTGAAGTCACATCTATTTAAAAATATAGTTTCTAATTACATGTGCTATCAATAATAAATAATTTTTGTCTATCATTGTGATTTTGTGATGATTTTTTTTTTTTTATATAATATTAATTTAGTTATTTTGAATGAAAAAAAATTATTGAAGGGTAATTTTTTTTTATAAGACTTCATTGTTGAAGGGTAAAATTTTAAACAAAAGGTTTCACAATGAGTAATATAAAAGCTCAAAACGTCAAAAAATAATAATATGATGGGTAGAATAAAAAACAAAGAACAACACTTGTTGCACATAACGCTTCTGGTTCATATATTCGCTAGAGTTAATCATGCATCAGCTACCAGTTATCCATACATAGTTACATGCTATATATATATTATAATTTTTTTATTTCGAATTTGGAACGAGTGCCATGAAATAAATTTAGATAGTAAGGTTTCCTCATCCTTGTGCAATCTAGGAAAAGCATAGACCCTAATCCACCCCAAATTCTAAGATATAAACACCTATCAACGTAAAAATATATCTTAATAATATAAATACTCTTATATCTTTTGCAAAAGATATAATAATAATATAAAGATTTTTATAAATATGAGAGTCTAAATTAAAATGGTTAAAGTATAGTCGGGGGTCTGTTTTTTTTTTAATAATTAATATATATGTTACTAGTACACTACTTTATTGAACATTTTTTTTCAAGATGTAGTGTTGTGTGATGTTGAATATTTTAAGGATCCCTCACTACAACAAAAACCTGTGATTAACGTCTCTTTTAGCTTCCTTTTTAGCATCCACTATCACTTTTAGTGTATTTTTCATCATTTTTTGGAAAAAGTGGATGCTTTTCCACAGGATGGCGCTTTTAATGGCGTTATTTGCATCCCTTTTTAAAATCTGGTGCTAATTAGCATCCCAATTAGCGTCCCAATTAACGTCCCAATTAGAATCCCAATTAGTATCCTTTTTTAAAAGTTGGTGTTATTTTGGACGCTAATTACCATCCCAATTAACGTCCCAATTAGCATCACAATTATCATCCCAATTAACATCCTAATTAACATCCCAATTAGAGTCCCAATTACCATCACAATTATCATCCCACTTAGAATCCCAATTAACGTCCGAATTAGCGTCCAAAAAAGCATCCCATATAACGCCTAGAATAGCCTCCCAAAAAATGTTCTGAATA
Organism: Pseudotsuga menziesii; assembly: GCA_001517045.1. Lineage (NCBI taxonomy): Eukaryota > Viridiplantae > Streptophyta > Pinopsida > Pinales > Pinaceae > Pseudotsuga > Pseudotsuga menziesii. Next base: position 447,205 of record LPNX010050072.1, read on the forward strand.
GCATAGAACCATATATTAATCCAGGGTTAGCAACATGAATTGTGCCATGAATTTTGACAGGAAAAAAATCCAACATAGAAAGGAACCGTGCTAGGAATTCCACTAGGTTTAGAGCTAGGAACTGTGTTTGGAAAACATCCGACATAACGTCAGATATATCAATGTTAATGTCAATGGTCATGATTCATGTGATCATACTTTTGGATCTTGATTTATCATAGTAGCATCTAAATGATCATAATCCTAGCACTTTTGGATCTTGATTAATCCTAATGAGGGGTAAATTACCTTAATGTCACCTAATTTGCTCTATTGGCATTTGAGTGTCCCCAACAACATTTGATAGACCCTAATTGCATCTAATTGACCCTAACAACACGACGATTATGCATTACTACAATTATGATGGAGCATATGGATATGATTTGATAAGTATAATATTATATCATCCATTCTTGTGAGGTAGTATGGATCCTTACTCATTAATATCGCAATTAAATTGATGATGACTACAATGAAGACAATGATGTTCATTTATTATATGATGATGATGACAATGTGGATGCCAATGATGATTATGCATGTGGTAGAAATTTTGGATCCTAATTGATTCTAGTGGCACATAAATGTCTGTAATTACATCTAAACGACCCTATTATCATTGAAATGATTGTAACGACATATAAATGACCTTAACAATTACATGAAATGAATCCTAATGGCGATGAGTGATTAAGAACACTAATGGAATATGAGTGACCATAATGACAATGATGAAGATGATTTTGTTGATGATGTACTTAATGTTTATGATGATGATTATAATGAGGATGATGATCGAGATGATGTTGACATACCATATGGCATTGATGATGATGATGATGACAACGTCGATGTCCATGATGACGATGCATGTCACAATAATTTTGTATACTGCAGGACTTGAGATATTGGAATTAATAATAAGTAATGGAGGTTGTGAGGTGTTGACCATACAAATATTGTTAGCCATTGGGTTTTATAGTGACTGATATGGCCATTTGGTTTAGTAGTTCCCCCACCCCCCACCCCCTACGCCTCTCTTGTAGAAAGCTACTAGAATTGCAATAACACCTATCATGGTGCTACCAAAATGTCACCCTACAAGGTTGTTTTGGAAAACCCCCCCATCCATGCCCTCATTTTTACCAAGAACATCCAAGGCACCAGAAGTGGATATCAATCTTAACAAACAAACTAACTTTCTTTGTACCCTTAAAGACATTTTGGTGTTGGTTTAAAATGGAATGAAGCAACAAGCATTTCAATAATGCTCATAGTGTTACTTTGAAGAAGTTGGTCAATTTTTTTTACATCTTTGGCATTATAAGAAGAAATGATAGAGTTAAAGCTTCCCCTATTCAAACTCTATCCATTTCAAATTTTTCGAGCAAGCCATTGACCTATAGGGGGAAATGCTAGAATTAAAGCTTCCCATTCTATACTAGTTTTATTCTATATTTGATCTAATATCCAAATTAAAGGGGTGTGTGTATTTTGATTTAATTACATCTTCCTATAAACATAGGCAATGTATAATGACACTATAAAGGCTCTTAAAATCTAGGGATTTCCAAAAATGATGGACATTATATAGTCCCCAAACCCCATAACTTTTGTTGGATCAATACGATGATGATGATGATGATGATGATGATGATGATGATGATGATGATGGTGATGACGATGACGATGACGATGATGAAGATGAAAATGAAGATGACAATGATGATGATGGTTATGATGATGATGATGATGATGGTGATGATGATGGACACGATGATGATGATGATGATGATGAAACATGTTTTTGCCACCACCACCACCACCATCATCATCATCATCATAATTGATGATGATGATGGTGAAGATGATGATGATGAAACATGTTTTCACCACCACCACCACCACCACCACCACCATAATCATCACAATTGATGATGATGATGATGATGCTGAAGATGATGATGATGAAGATGACGATGACGAGGATGATGATGATGATGATGACGATGATGAAGATGATGATGATGATGATGATGATGATGATTATGATGATGATGATGATGATCATCATCATCATCATCATCATCATCATCATCATCATCATGAGGATTGTGATGATGATGATGATGATGGTACCTCTGGTATCCTGTACAAATTATTTCCCAACGTAATAATAATAGCATGAGGCCGAGACTCATACACAACATGTCACTTCCATAAGTATGGTTGACCTAATAATACATCACAAACATCAAGAGGAGAAATATCACATAATAACTCACTTGAGTCTTCAGTATGGCTTGAGGAGATGAGTAAAGGGGCATCACTTGAATCTTCAGTCACCCACAATTAAGTTAAGGTTAGATGAGATAGATTTTAGTAATGTCCATGAGACCATGCCTTACATTTGTAATGTAGAGTTACATTTGTAATAGGCCATGCCTTGTCAAAGGTGAAGGAAAAGTGAGGGGATTCCCTAAGTATGTTGTTGAGCAGAGTTAGTCATGTGACCCTATTAGCTTAGTAGGATTTTGAACTCATGGGGGAGGGATAGAGGCCAGTAAACTGACCAATAAGGCTACAATCTGTGATGTTCATTGTTGTCCGATAAGGGCGTTCTACAGGAAGATCGATCGAGGGTATGCTATCTAATTTATTGACAAATTTATGTTAATTTAGGATGATATTCCTCTTATTGCATGCTACTACGAGGCTCTTGAAAGCAACGAGCTTAGGGGGAGGGGAAGGAGCACCCCCTCCGGTGGCCATGGATGCTTGAAATGCGCAGGCCTAAAATGAGGAGGCGTCATGTGGGATCATGAGCAATGGAATTGAGAGACAAAAAGAAGTTATAATGAGATTGTTCATACATAAAATTTTAATAAACATATATCTTTATAAAAATAAAATAATAAATATCATCATTTATGGGAAAAGTTGCTAATTTTTTAGCAATATTCTAAATGTCAGAGGTTTTCTATTTTTTACGCTTTATCCTTACCTAAAAGAGCTTACAAAGAAACCACCAATAAGACATACTGATAAAGAACCCATGAAGCTTGCAATCATAATGAGATTGATTGGAATCTGTGACAATAAACTGTGGTAGAAAATTCAAGATTCATAAAAGTTTGCAAAGAAAAATATAAGAAATTGAAGTTGATTGACACTTATGGGTTTTGATAGTGAAAAACAATAGAAGAATCACATAATTTTACAAACAAAGAAAAAGTTGATTGACAATGGTGAGCATTTAGTGTGGAATACAAAACATAGTCATAATGAAATGCACAATGAAACTGGTTGAATACCATTCCAAACTAAAAGAATGTGGAGTCCATGCTCAGTGAACAGTGTAGGATATTTTCATCTGGATTTTCACCTCATGTCTTTTTATTTGTGTTAATGAAGGGAACCCAAACTGATAGTCTACAAATTTGAACCAAACATTTTCTCTAAGATGACTGAAGATCGACCTTGAATGATATGAGAAATGCATCCTGTGCTTTGCGAAGATCTTCACTTCCACACATATTTGGACAAGAAAATCCCATACCTCCACACACTCTGCATATGGAATTATGGGAGATGGAGAGGAATACTTTATAGTGATAGGTCAGGAAAGTTGATCATTGACAGTTTCTTGCAACTTAGTGATAGAAAACTATCTTGTTGATGCTTTGCTTATTTGCTCACATTTTTGTAATTTTGTGATGTATTTTATTTTATTCTTGTAATTTTCAGTTCAACTTAGAGATGGCTTGGGCACTTCCTTCACTGTACATGTCACGTAATGTATTAGAAGTCATATTCCCCCCCATTGGGTCACCTATGGATATTAATGGAGTGAACATGATTGTACTCTTGATTCTTACCCTTGTTGGTTGTAGTTCTACAATCTGGATCAAGAAATGAAGTTTGATACTCTTTGTTCACTCTGCCAAGAAAATTAGGGAGTGTAGGTGCCAAGGGATTGGAGTTAGACAAGCTAGACATGAGGTCAGTGTCCATCTGTTAAGAAAAGCAAGATTAAGGTTTAGTTACCACTTATGAGCCACGTGATTACCATAAAATTCCATAGAGAATTTATGTGTGTTATGGGATGCATGTCTTTCATGCTGGCTGTAGACATTTGTCATTTTATCATTTTATGATAGTTATGAGGCAAGGGAAGGAGAAAAAATAGACCCCTGTTGAGGGTTTTTTCTTCTAATTATGGTATATGAGATAAGTTGCAGGATACTGCCTTTTGAGGGTAGGTCTATTTTCAGAATATTTAAGATATTCTTGGATATGCTAGGGTCATGGCCAAATTATATATCCTTATTATGTATGTCTTTGACGCCTCTCTAGAATGTATTGCTTCTATCTTGAACACAGGCCATGAGTGTGACCTTTTTGGGATTGTCCTAGTTATCTCCCTAACTCAAACTATAGCATGAATAATTGTAAAAAAGGATGGAGTAGGTCATCTATTGTAAGATGATCTAGTCCGCCCTCCAAGTAATGACTGAACCAAACTATAAAGACCCTGCTAAGAGTTGGGTAACTTTTTGGAAGTTGGAACTGACTGGTTATGTCTTTTTAATTGGAGAAAGTTATCAAACACTAAAATGCACATATCTAGATGTCACTGTATAAACCCAACAGTCCATATCTGAATATTAATGTTAATTGTCAAATGGCTTGGGTGGTATTTTCTGTCAAACACTTTGTCGTATCTCTGTCTAAACTAATTTTTGGGACTGATTCTTTGTCTTAGAGCATGCAATGATTGTTTTAGACTTCATGTGTCATCATATTGTTATCAAACAATGAGTATGTAAAGATTTCATATACATGGAAAACCAAGACATTCACCACATGATAAGAAAAATAGCTGCACACTTCATTGGCCACTACTATATATGGCTCAAAAGTCCCATGACAGTTTGCCACTTATAAGTTAAAATCAAAATTTTCATGAAAAAATAGTGTAAAAGTTTGTGAATAATTGAGAATTTCCTCGACGATCATTTCTATAGCGACACATAGTCCATAACTTTACTATAGCGATGGACGTTCGTCGCTATGGTGACGTATATTACATTCGGTAGAAGGTACCATCCTTTCTCAAAATCCTGATTTTGTTGAATATGTAGTCAGATCCAACGTTCAAAATTGAACCCTTCATAGCCCTTCCAAAGGGTTCTAGCCCTCCCCAAAAGTGTAAAGTTAAAATTTCCCTTCAAAAAAAATTTAAAATCTGAATTTCACCCTTCCAATCAAGAGGGGTAATTTATATCAACATTTCAAAAGAAGGGCAACATTTGAAATTACCCATCCATATAAATTTGTCAAAATGTTGAAACTCCTATGCTATAAAGTTCATCTCATCATTCAAAATATTGGAAATACGATAAATTATAATCACACACTCACTCATGTCATGCACTCACTGCTTAGTTGTGCAAGATGGCCATAAATCATTGATGACTATGAGGCACTAGCCATCAAGATGTGACTTTGACTACCAAGTCACTTGGGGATGCAATATAAAGTGTGACAATGTGTCAACAACTACGACTATAACAAAAAAGAACAACTACTAGTCTACTACTAGGCCCGAAACGAGATCAAATCTTTGTGCCTACTATCTATGTGAACCTCGATACCAATGTCCATTTTTTTCGTCAAAACGAAATTAAAAAGGACGGTTTGATAAGTCCTCCTATACAATAATTTGTTTCTTGCATGAATATCATGGACTCATGAAAACTATAATACACATGCAGATCCTCACCTTATAATACGAATTGACGCAAATAATAAGAGACAACTATAAGTAAGTCTTATATTAAATTTACCAGATAAGTCTTTAATTAAAAATATCAACTTAGATTTGAGACGTTGGATTGCTGTGATCTTCTTAACACTCCTTACCTATGTGATTGAAGGAATTCTTTGAAGGTGAAGTCCATAATTTCAGGTCTTCTTCCTCATTATCATGCCTTTTGGTAAGACAATAAAGAGGGTAGTGGCCTGCATCAGGATGGTAAACGGTTTCGACATAGAGGTTATACACATTAATTCTTTCATTAAATAACTTAAATTCCTACCCATGACTATTTATTTAGTGAATCATGGACTGGTATGAAACAAAACAAAGTTTAGAGCCTCGAGCCCTTAATTAATCGCACCTAGAACTTCTCAAATATATCCATTAATAAACTTCTTTTGGTATTTTGGTTCAATCTAAAAGGTGGACTGTTGAGACTCAGACATGTAGTGATTTTCAATTGACTTAGGCTTGATTCCATTTCCCCTTCATTCCATACATGTATGCTTTCACGACAAGTATTGAACAAAAAAATTCAATGCCCCGACCCTGGTTATGCCAACTTTGATAACTTGCTTGGTATGTAGGAATTTTTTTTTAATGTTTTTTTAGATGTGTATTATTTTTTCTTAGGTTCCCAATCCTTATCATTCTTACATCTCTCAATCTTGGATTGCACGTGAATGCCCCAATATAGTTATGGCATAGTCTGTGTAGTTTTTTTTGTACAATGAATTGTGCTCCAACTGGAAAAAATACAATAGAATAGTTATGTTACTGAACTATAAAATTAACGATACACATATGACAACTTAATGTGTTCAAAGTAAGTTTTATTGAAAATATATCATTTTTTCATGTAAATATTAAGGAGTACTCAATTATTTAAAATTGTAAAAAATTGAAGGAACAATATTTGTCTTTTGCATTTTTTTTGAAAAAAGGGTATACTTGTCAATTGAAATACAATTATTTATTTTTCTCATGGACTCAGAAAATAAATAGCCTTCCAATTCCAATTGAAATTAAGACCCACCCTTCAAATATCCAACCATTTCCTCTTATTGTGCCCTTAAGTGCCCTCTTCACCTCTTCTTCTATCGCGCAATCCACCTAGGTATCCTTATCTCAATCTCAATACCCTTATCTCAAGGTTCTTCATCGTCTTCCATCTCCTTCGCTTCAAGAAGCTATTCTTTCTCGACTCTATAATAAACTTGTGTTTTTTTTCTCTTTTTGGTACAATCCATTCCTTGAAATCATCTTGATTTGGAATTTATGTTGGTTTATCAGGGATTATTGAAGGTGGGAGATCCGACTTTGGAGGTACAAGACCGCTGAAAAGATGCTGCGAACGGTGGGATGGAGATTTTCCAAAATTTATGGGCTGACGAGGAATGCATCCCCATCATCATCACTGGAATTGGTGAGCTATGATGTAGTCAAGGATGATATAATCAACCCCTCTGCTTATATCCCTCAGAATTTACAACTGTTGAATGCATCATGGAAATCTCACTTTCTCTTCCGCGGTTAGTAAATCACACCCCCTTAAAGAATAGCAATATTTCAAGTCTATTTGTGGTGGATTATATTGAATTCAGGTGGCTTCCCAGGGTAGGCCACCTTGATTTAAGGTAAGCTAATAACTCCGCGTAGGTCATGTTGACTTAGGGTAAAGTTAGGTAGATAATAGTGTGCTGGGATATTTGTTTCATGTCAGATTTATGATAAATTACTAGCTGTTGTTGCCAATTTTGAATAAATATATCAAGCCACGTAAACCCACCTTTGATGTAGATAATGTTACCAGGCTATTTCCATGATCTACTCACATGGTGAATGCACTGATCAAATCTCTTAACCCTAGTGTGCCTTTAGCATCCATGAGTCGGAAGTGCAATATTTGAGCATCTTCATGATACAAGCAACATATTGGTCTTTTCAATTGAAAGGAGGTATTTGGGGGGTTTTGGATATGGCCACCCTAACGAGCTTGTCATGGAAACTCCATGCCCCCTTTGCTAAAACTTCAACAAAGTTTCCGAAGGTAATCCAGGCAAGCATGGAGCAGGTGGTATAATATTTGGAGATCAGATCCCATTGTTTTACGGTGTAGGGATAGAGATATTAACACACAATGAGGCCGCAATATATCCCCATTTCAAGTGTTGAAGATATACACTTTTTTTCTAGGTAAATTTCATGGTGCAAATCTCCTGGGCACTTCCTTCAAACATTTTGAGATGGTACCCTCGATATGGTACCGGGGTGAACCATATATTCTTGAGGGTGCATAAGGCCAAGGGATAGAAACCAATGAAATAATATACACATTATGAGCTCATTATATCACTTATGAGAATAGAATTTCTTTCGATGGGGACGATAACACTCTATTCCACAATCACAATCACTTGGGATAGACCTAAATTACTCAAGGGTTGAATATAGTTATTTTTTTTATATGAAATTTGATTGTTATGGGATTTTAAACTTTGTGATATTAACAATGAAGAGGGCCTATCACACTTGAGGACATTAGACATTTTTCTTAATTTTGAGGATGTACACATTTAGGTAGCTCTTTTTTTTCATATATTGAGGGAATTGGATGCCTTTGATTACTCAAGTAAATGTTACAACAACTTAGATTCTAAAAAGTAAAATTTAAAATGAATTGAAAACATAGACAAAACTTGATCTAGATTGTTTGAAGGGCCAAATAGAGTACAAGCCATGAAATATCACATGATCGATTTGATTGGTCCCATTAATTGCAATTTCTATAAACTCATGGATTGCCTTATTGCTATTTGTATTGAAGTTCATTCCATCTTGTAAATTATATCTTATCGTGCCTGTTAGCTCCCAAACTTGCACTTAAAAACATGAAGTCCAACATATTGATCAGGACAAGTTTGGTGCCACTCGGGTGCTTCCCACTGTTACCATAACAGCTCTCCTTTCACTTGCATTCCTTCCTTTTCTGCACTACATGTGATCTCTTTTAGATCGAGTTATTTACCTTAATAAAGTTGAGCAAGTGCCAGTCTCCATTTCAGAGCCAGTTGAATAAACAAGACCAGTAACAGATCTAGATGCTAAACCTGTTAAACGTTGACCATACCGCCTCAATTCTAGAGTTAAGGAAAAGGTAAAGAAAGAGATTTATAGGATGCTTGCTGCAGGACTGATATTTCCAGTATAATAATATAACTAGATCAGCCTACAGAGTGATTTAGAATAATAAATATATGGAAAATATAAAAGGTTTTCACTAATTTAAGAAGTAGAAATTCGACATGTGTGCATGACCCACTCCCAATGCCTTTTATGATTAAGTGCTGGATCAAGTTGCAGGAAAAGAGGCTCTTTTACTGATGGGTTTTAAGGATATAATAAAGTAAGGATTGCAGAATAAAATAAGAAGAAGACTACTTTATCATAGAATGGGAGTCCTTTGCATATAATGTAATTCCCTAATAAAGCTAAAGAATGCACCAGCTATGTTCTCTCATATTGTAATTGCAGCCTTTTGAGAGTACATTCATAAATTCGGTTGATTAAGATGATGGGAGTTATAAAGCTAGTTGAAGGAACACATTGCTCTATTGCGTGCGGTTGATGTTTGATCGGTGTAGGTAGCTCCAGATTTCCCTCAATCTGAATAAATTTGATTTTTTTTATACCATTTGGTACTCTTATGTAACATATTGTTTACAGAGAAGGTGGATCCTGCTAAAATTGCTATCATCGTGAACTTGCCTACTCTAACTAGCGCTAGACAACTACGTTCCACTTTGGGACATACTGGGTATTATAGAAGTTATCCACAACTATGCATCCATCACAGAGCCTATGGAGAAGCTATTAAATAAAGCTTAAGTGTTTTACTTGACTCCTTAGTGTGAGGCTGCTTTCGATCTACTCAAGGAAAAGTTGGTAAGTGCCCCGATCCTAGTGTTTCCTGATTGAAAGGTTGAGTATCATATACATGTGGATGTTTCAGGTATGGAATTGGGAGCAGCACTTGTACAACCAGGAGAAAGCAATAGAGATCATCCTGTTTATTTTGCAAGTCAAGAGTTGTCACAAGCTGAGCGTAACTACAGTACTACAGAATGGGAGGGGCTTGCTATGGTTTACTTATTACAAAATTTCAAGTATTATTATTAGGTTATCCCTTGCTCTCTCTTCATTCAATCAAGTGGGACATTTTCAAATTTTATACAGATCAGTCAGATTTGAAGTATTTGGTTAAGAAACCTTTTATGGAACGTCTTATCTGTATCTCTTTCTATTTCAAGAATTCTCCTTTGATGTTGTGATTAAGCCTGACAAACATCATGTAGGGCCAGATCATCTATCAAGGATTGAGTCAGGGGAATCGGGGGTGGGGGGTGGTTCAACGGATTATAAAATTCCAAATGCTTATCTTTTAAGAATTGAAGCTGCTATTTACTTAATAGTGAAATTTCCCTTTTCCTGACTACAGGTTTGGTCTATGAGAATTAGTCTGCAACTCATAAACGTCATTCATTAATTTTTAGGATTTGAACATTCAGGATGCAACACACTTTCCATAACACCTGTTTTATTATTATGTTGACACAAGGAATTTCCAGGATGGAAGTGACTAATTTATAGTGAAGACATGGGCATGAAGTTTATTTCAATCTGGATTATTATTTTGCAGGATTTTCACATTTTGAATGGAGCTCGAAGATGATTAAGTGTGTCAAGTTTTGAGTCAGCAAACTATACGGAAGCTCTGGTTGGACAAACCCTATAACATTGACCCTGATTCCATGCATCAAGTATCAGGATTACCCAGACTCAACGAGGATGCAGCTAATTTAATCCCAGCAAAGAATGTGAATCCTAAATAAATTGACAATAAATATGGAATGCATCGTGGAACATGCGGAGTAATCATTTCACTGATCAGTGATCCAAAAGTTTAGTTTGCAACTCAGATATTAGATTGCAAAATGATATGCAAATGTTGGAAAGATGAATACCCCAGTCATCCATGCTATAGAAATATATGTTCAAGGAATAAAGATGCCATGAGCCATATACCTTTAGAATGAGTTCATAGTAGATTATCTGAAAGTGCAGGACAATGGTAAGGATTTTCATTATAGTTAAGTACTTTTAATTCTTTCCATTATTTTCAGGAAATATCCGGAGGGAAGAGAGTTCAATACCGAGGTCACAAACACACTTCCAGCACCTAATTGAAATATTTGGAAATAAAATTCAGAAAAGGAATGCCAAGAGGATACAAATGTTTCATTCTAGTGATGGTATATGTCGATGATTCAAGAAACTTTCAAGGCTATCAGCATCCCTAGGAATAATGTATATAAGTATGATGGTTATGTTTGGTTTCAAATAAAAATTCATAATGTTTTCTAGAGACCTCACCCAAATCCAGTCACCTCTAGACATCCTTCTATTCATTGCAGTGGACAGTTGAAGAATACAATGTTTGTCGTAGAATGGGGCTCCTATGCAATGTAATGTGCTTTGGCTTGAACAACGCCTTATCCATATTCTCGACGATAGTTATGGCTACCTTCTGTGATTACATACATAATTTCCTAGAGGTCTGCTTGGATGACTGGGATGTCTACGGTCTCCTAAAGGACCATATTGTGTTATTGCACCTAATATTTTAAAGGTGTCACCAACTGTATATATTGCTAAAACTAAAGAAGTTCCTTTTGTGCACACTGTTTGGAACTCTGGTGGGTCACATTTTATGCAAGGATGGAGTTCTGGTGGACCCAACCAAGATTGCGGCCATTGTAAACTTGGAAACCTAAAAAAATGAGCACACATTTTTGTAAACCCTGGGACACATGGGATACTACAAGAGGTTTCTCAGAGGGTATGCCTCAAACACTGCATCCATGGATAACCTTCTGAAGAAGATGGAAGACTTTTTCTGACCTCTGAACTAGTTTTCAGGTAGCTCCACTAATTTCTCAGTGTTGAGTAGTTTTCTCATGTGGTGGTAACCTTTTCCTATTAGTAAGCTCTTAGTTCAAAATCAATGCCATATACAGAAGCTGTAGCTTTTCAGCAGGCCTCATCCTCATTTCCAACTTGATCTTCATTATTCTTGTTAATGCCATCAATGCTTTTCCAGTACCTTTGTTATCTTCATTATTGAAGTCCTTTAAGGTCTTTGCCACAGATCTTCCTTAATCATTTCAGCTACCTCATCATGTATTCCATCTAGAGGATCCTTGCAGGTTTTGCAAAACGAAGTGAATAAACTTTTTTCTTGAGAAGACAACTCGTTTCATCCATTATTTGGTCTAACTCCATTCGTCTCATCCATTCCATATTTCCATTTTAAGATAGTGCCAATTATCTTTTTGCTTCCATTGTCATAGAATGAAAATGCTTTCACTAGCTTTGTATCTTCAAAATAAGGATTAGGATGAAATGTAAATGATTAGGATGGAGGATTACATCCTTGTAATTCTTAACATCAAGAGATATCAAACACTTGAAGCCATTATGATCTTCTCCAGTCAAGATGTTGGAAAATTTAGGCTGGCTTAGAAACATAGTTATCCAAAAATAAAAAATTGTTTGAATGATTTCATTGTGTTTTATATCGAATGGATGTATCACATTTTCCCCTACCTCCAATACTTTGTCATTAGATTCTTCATTGATCATCTCCATCTTGTCTTGGATCTCTTGCAAATTTTCAATGAAAAGAGTGACTTCCCCATCTAGATGCTCTTCCTTCTCCCCTTTCATTTTTTCTTGTTTGAGAGGTTTCTCATTTTATTGGTTACAAGGTCTAAGGGTTCTAGACTGAATTCCCTGTCAAGAGGCTCTTCCTTCTCCCCTTTCATTTTTTCTTGTTTGAGAGGTTTTTGATTTTATTGGTTACAAGGTCTAAGGGTCCTAGTATGTGTTTATTCATTATTCTCGTCGATATAGATTTGTCAAGTTTTCTATGAGGGCTTGTGATATTTTTTCAACTCACTACTTTTTCGGTCAGGGTTTGAGCGATCTGTGCAAGCCCTCTTTATTCTGTGGTTATTTTAATGTATAGATATTGAATCTCTATGTTTAAATCAGAGTTTCTGCAATTTTTGGTCAGATGTTTGCAAGAAATTCAGCCATTTTAATATTCTTCACGCTGTTTACCTCAATTTACTAGACTTTTTTCCTATGCTTGCATGTTTGTTTTTTTACCTATTGTTTTCTTCAAATCACGGTAAGTTTGCCACTGTGGATACTGTTTTTTAAGAACTTTATTATGAGAAGAGTATACTTCCCTAGTAGTATGGAAGGTAAGTACATAATATAATTTATTGTATGAAACATTATAGCGCAACCCTTTGCATCTATATTTTCTCCATTTGGCTGTGCCCAACTGAAAATTGGTTATTATTGTGTCATATTGTTCAATTGCAGTGTTTTCGATGGAACTTAGTGTACAGTCATAAGTGCTGGAACTACTCTAAAGATAAATACATTTCCTTGTCCATGAGATCAGAAGTGATATTATTCTAACCAACCTTTATAAATTTGGGCCACTTATTGTTTATCATCCTTAATTTCAATACCCAAAATTAATCTCACAACCCTTTTGAGAAGGAAGGTCTAGACAAGTTGGTCTATATCGTGACACCTATATCAACTGTCGCAATTGGTCCATGTGAAAATGGTAAACGCTCATTCCAATTGGTAAATGTCTGAAAATGACACTATCTTGCTGCTTTAATCACACTATTGTAAGCATTTATCGTGAACATCCTTTTTATACTAGAAGTCTGGGATTTAAGATTACCATCCAGTTACTATTGGCCTAGAAAAAATGGGGAAAAATGATAAATGTGGAGCCCAATTTTTTATGATATAATATAGTAAATGTTTAGTCCCGTTGTTGATGGATATGGATAATGTAGTGCTCTTATTGCATTGATTTGTCTCACAAATGTTTCCTATGTGATATTTGTTAATACATCCTATTCTCAACAATAAACTTTCGTTATTCCTTGTTAAGAAAAACTAAGTTAGAGGTACTGTCTGTTTCAGAATTTCAAATTCAGTTCTTTGGTTTTCACTTTTCAGTGTGGAGTAGAAAAGCATGAGGGTCTCTCTTGTATTTGCGTGAGAAAAATAAATCCTTAAATTATAAAGTGAGTTCTGATTTTTTAAAATTCTGATTATTTCAGATGTTTATAATCTGCACACAATGCAAATATAGATAACAAAGGCAAAGACAAAGGGATGGTTCTTGCAATTGGTTTGAACATAAATTTTATGGAACTGTAACTTACATCTTTTTTGTTATAAATTTATTCATCTACCTATAACCCCTTGTATCCACAAAGTACTCTTGCATTCGACTTTTCAAGGTATGATGAGGGTATATGTGTGTGAGAAAGTCCTTATAGGGGCTTCTTAACTCAATGGAAATCCAAATACTCCAAACCAATAGCACGTTTCTTACTAATTTTGCACAGACATATATCACATTCTAAAAGATGAAATCAAAATCCAACAAATCTCCTTTTAACTGTTCCACTAAGCATGAATTCAAAAAAGTTGATGCATGCAAAGCAAAGTATAAAATATCTTAAAAGATTTATGATTCTTGTTTGCTTGTGTTCCAACTTCCAAGTCGAACAAATACAACAAATTGAAATCTTTACAATATGCACCAAGTGGATATCACAAGTCTATGTTAACAAAATAGGATGTCCAATTCCTTTTTATCTGGTCTAAAGATCACCTCTTTGCATTCAGTACACTTTGCAAGCATTTAATTTAACGGTCGATATGTTCATACCATGGAAGTATTTTTTATCAAAAATTGTAATTGTCATAGGTGGTTGAGATGGTTTGAGCTGATGACCATTATTTCACTCTCTTTGGAATGTTTGAATTTGTAATAGTAGTATACTAGGTGTATAAAAAAAATCTGATATTCATAGAGTGTCAATCTAAATTGGGATGTCCACTTATTTTGGTAGTTACTGTTTGATATTATGCATTTTTTTAGGAATCAAGTGGCATCACAGGATGAAAGACAAGAATATAAATGAAATCATAATTGCTGAAAGAGATCAAGGTGAATGTTTATATGCAACAGTTAAGATGAAGGTTAAAAAGCTGGATTCACGGACTTACACTTTACGAGTCAACAAGTGTGTAAGTATTTTTATTTCTTGGTCATCAATGATTTTAATTTTATTTGGAGTTAAAAATGGATGAGGTCACAATAATTCCGAAGTTGTTAGACTCCAAATGCTTATATTCTGTTACAAATTTTATGATAGCTGTAGTGAGAATTTCTCCTCACTACAGGGGCAGAAATGGCTCCCTTGTGCCTATAGGGCAGAAGGGTAGGTTTCTACCCTTAGAAAACAGTAAAAAATAGAATGTAAAAATGACATAAACAGAACTGCGAATTGAAACTAAGCTAAGGTACACTAGAACAAGTAAATGGCAGATATTGTAAACTAGATCTAAGAGCAGAAAATAAAAGAGAAGAAATGAAGCATTGTTGAACCCCTCTGCACACAATGGGTTAGGGTTCCGCCTCCAAAACCTGCAAAATAAACCTATACTACCATGAAGACAACCTGCAAATGATGTTAATGAAAAACCAACAAATGGAAATTTTGGTTAGAAAACAAAACAAGCAAATAAACATGCATGAAAAGAAGCTATACCTCACTTAGGTGGAAATGGGCCACCATGCCCTAGCTCATGGGAGCACCTCTCTCTTGGTTGGGAAGCAATGGCTTGGAGAAATGGAAATGGAGGAGAGGGAGAGTGGGTGGCTTGAGAGCAAGAGGTCTCAAAGCATCCACAGGCAGCATAATAATATGCAAATGAGCAGTGTTTTGAGAGTGACCCCCCACCCTCCTTATATAGTTTTTCCAAGGGGTTTTAGGGTTTTAAGCCCTTGGTGAAGGCTTTAGCCCCTTTTTTGGGCCTTTAGCCCCTTTTGCCCTAACTTTATCCCCTTTTTGAGGGATTTAGCTCCTGGGGGTCTATTTTGGGCTATTTTTTGGGGTTTTTAGCCCTTTTCTTCATCCTTGGGCTCTTTTGGAGGTGTGGGGGTCAAATGGAAGGTCTTATGGAGTGAAATGAGTGTTGTGAGATGGTGTCCTTGGGTGGTGTAGGCCATTGAGAGCTGTGTGGGGGATTTTTTGGTTAACATATTGTCCCCTGATGTGTGAGGGTAGGAGCTCAACGTATGGCCGATGGACATCATAGGATTTGTTGTCGAGAGGTGGTGCTTCCGGGGCTGGGGCATGGTGGCTTTTGGTTTTGTATTAATTTGGTTCCCATCAATGGGTGAGATATAATAAATTTGTGACATGTATATGGATGAGGTGGGAATTCCCATGCTCGTGACAATGTCAAAATAATCATTTGATCTATGCTCTAAAATACAAGAGCCGATCATATACAACTTATGTTACAATGTTGGTTTCCTTTCATGTGAGGCTGAATACAATACCGATATGATACATTGGACCCATGGAATTCTCATGGAATGCTATATATTCATGACTAATGGTCTGCTGGACCTGGTACATAGTTGTGTGGACTCACTAATTGAGATTCAGAGTCTCTGCGGTACAAGTATATTGGTTCAATCATAAAGGTATATCGAAGCACTACTGGGGCTTCTGAACCCTGTCTCCAATTCAACCCAGAAATCACGAGGGACATAACCTATTGAGGTCCCTCAAGTGGACTCACCAATGTGCTAGAGTCGGGTGACATCCGGGGTCTTTGACCAAGTACTATGCGGAACAAACCCTATACGAATCTCAATGGTGCGATGATGGAGTTGAAGTCAAGCACATGAGAAACAACCATCCCAAGAGGCACTAAGGACTCCTCTCAAGTGGTCCAAGGAACTCATCAATGATGTTAATGAAACCAAGGTACATGGACCTCTGGGTCTATCCTCTAGAATATGTGTGTTGGTGTCGACAGAGGGAGACCTGCCCCTAGCCAAGGCAATGATGTTTCCTTGACCAGGAGTGCGAGGGATAACCGAAAGATGTGAAGTAATCTGTGGACTGACTCACTAAATTTGGGGGGAGGGGAGGGAAGGGAAAAAACTAAACAGGGGCAGGTGTTATAGCGGATTTCACCACTCTAGGTGAATCACACTTTGTATGGCCTTCCCCTGTCCCGCTGCAGACTCATTAGACCCTATGGACCACTTTTTGTCCTTTGATGCTTCCTTGATCATCCCTAAAAACATATGAAAAATGATATACGCAGATTTTAAACCTATAATCGCGTACATACATCGGTTTGACCCATTTAACCGCATACATTGGGATGTGTGTATAATTCAAATCCTTTTGGAGTTTTCCTTGACATGGATCCGACTCATTCGACTCCTAGCCTTCCATATGCCTTGAGATCGCTCGGATTCGACCTTTCATTATCCCTTTGAAAGCTATATAAGGAACCCGTTGGTACATTGAAGGCAATAAGAGAGAATTGAGAGCAAAGAAACTATAGTCCATTGTTTCTGGAACTTATGCTTGAGTCTACATCTGTTTGTCCCTTGGAGCACTTTTGTGTTCTTCCCAAGCTTTCCTTTTGCTTGTGAGCTTGCTATCGAGAGATGGAGGATTGAAGTGGTGGAGGCCCAAGTGGGGGATTCAGTTTCTTCGATTTGCAGATGTGCTATCAGAGGTTGTATCTATCTTGTAATCTCTAATTTATATTAATAGAAATATCTTTTCCTGTCCAATGATGTGTATTTGAATGAATATTTTATCCATGGGATTATGTCAAATGCTTTTACATTATTGATTATATATGCTAGAATATATCTAACACCATGATATATAGTATGCTTGTATTGTTTACTTGTTGTTGAGGAAGTAATATATCAATTCAAGCTGAAGATTGGAAAGCTCAACGGGGATCTACTTCAACCGTCAGGAATAAGGTACGAGGTCTGATCCTTTAGTGTTAGACATTTAATTTCTATTGCATATTGGGAAGGATTGATTTCTGAAGTCAAGCTGTCTGTTGTGGTACCCCAAGCCATAGGAATTTCTCTCCGTAACAGAATTAGCGACTCCGCTGGGGATGTTGCTTGTTTTTATTTGGGGTTTGCAGGCACAATGGGCTTGATATTATTGACTTGCTCTTTGTTTCTCCTTGTTTCTATGTTGCATTCTATGGTATGTTCATCCATTAACACTCCCCTTTATTGGTTTTACCTTTGGCCTGCTTTTTACCACTGCCTTCTATGTATACACAGGTTTTTGGCCAAAAGTCGCATACATACGCGGATTTTGTGCCAAAAGTCACATATATACGCGGATTTTGTGCCAAAAGTCGCGTATATACGCAGTTTTTTGGCCAAAATCCGCATATACACTCAGGTTTTTGGCCAAAAGTCACGTATATATGCAGCTATTCTTTAAACAGTCGTGTACATCCTCCCTTTTGGTGAGTTTGATGTTGTGGGAAGTTGCTAGGTGGGTTGTGAGTGTGGTTGGGTCTTCCTTGGGTCTGATGTTGTCTGTTGGATGCTTCTTTTGTGACCAAAGACCGCTTTTTCATTGATTTTTCTTTCAAAGTAGTTTTAGTCATTTATCCTTTTTTTTTCCATTAGTGCATTACATTTTTTTGTCTCGGTGTCTTGCTGGGCTTGTGTCTTATACTTGTTGTAGAGAATGAGAGTTTTAGATGAATTTTATTGCATTTTTCATTCTTTTATATTGAAAAATACAAAGTAGTTGCACTCTTAGTTGCATCTTAGATATGGATTTGAGGAGGTACTTGCATTGGATTGCTTGGATGAGAGTTGTTTTTAGGCTTTCATATAGGAAGGATTGCATTGACATTCGGAAAGGAATATATATTTATGTATCTCATGTAGTGGCATACCCTATTTTTCATTTGACAAAGATTGTGCTTAGCATTGTTTGTTATGGTGTGCACTTTTATTTCAATAATGAGTCTTCATATCACTAGTTGCATGGCCATTTCCCTTTGAGTAATTACAGCAAATTAAAATCAACGCTAAGTAAAATGAATTACACTCTTTTCTTTTCTAGGGTGCACCAATAAGATTAGGTTTTAGGATCTTGGAATAGTTCATTGTAAGCTAATTCTCCAAGATTACTAAACAACAACATGTATGTGTCTGTCCAGGTGAGTGTGTGAAATCCTTGGTATAACCAGTGTTTCTCAGGATCCTCCTCTCAAAAGGGAGTTAAGCACGAGGCAGTGTGAGTGGTTATTGATTGGGATGACCCCTAGTCATAACTGAGTAGCACCGGAGATATTTCCAGGATTGTATTCATATCTGGGGGCTCTTTAGAGAGTTTCGGGCTTTGCTACCCTGCCCATACAGTTAATATCACCTGCGACTATCTGCCTGAGCATTGATTATATTGAGGTGACCTTAGTTGCCTTACCTAGGTTATCGAGGGGGTACTTGCAGAGGTTATTCTGTAGGTGTCCCGGCCAGGTAGAGGTCGGACAACACAGTCACTTTATGCGTTGAAGCTGAGGGCCACTATAATTGGTTACATACCTCCACTTGTAGTGTATGGGAGTTTCGAGCCTCTCCTAGGTAAGACATAGCTGCTGCATTCGGGAGCTCACATATCCTCCCCTTTGTTTGCTTGTATTTTGGCTGTAGATTTTCTTAGGAGTGTGCTCTTTGGGATCGTGGTTACTTGAGTATATTTATGCTCTCTTGAGTTCGGGTCCTTTTATTTTTGGCATGCCTAGTATCCTATCACCCTCATGGGGGTGGTAGTGGATGCGTGAATGTTGGGTCTACACCTTAATTTCCTTTTTATGTCTCATCGTTCACTGCATTGTTTCCTTTGGGAGCAGTTGTCATGATCATTCCTCCCTATATCCTATAGTTTGGATTCTTTATTGACTATTATTTTTTGTTTTGGACTAATATGGTTGTCATGTAGGGTCCAGTTTTTGTACACTCTCTCTGAGGTTTCGACCCGTTCGTTCCTATCTCAGGTATCATGTCTAAACTGGCATATAGGTTAGGTTCACCACCGTTTGCATTTTGCATGACCTTATGACCATATCACCATGTCCTTAGGTACGAACCCACTCTATTATGTCACGGAAACTTCTTGCTGCTTTAGAAGTGGCATGATATGAGTGGTAGAGCTTCACCTTACATGGGTACCCTAGTTAGCACCTTATTTGCATTGGGTGCCCATGCCCACATTTTCTCCTTTAGGGTGTGGGAGTCCGTTGTATAGTACTGCCATGACATTTCGCAAGAGCCTCATACCCCTCTTGATCTTATGCTGGCCTATTTCCCTCAGGACTCCCTTATGTCAAGTTGTGAATGCATTATCATGAGCTTTTCCTACCTTATTGAGCTTTATGTCGGCTCCCTTGACATTGCGTTTCAGCCATATAGCCCGAGCTTGTCTCATGTCTAGCCATGCAGAGCCATTTTTTATATCCTTCGCAGCTTGAGTCCCTTTTCACCGGGAGGGGATTTTCCCCCGAGTGTCGAAATACTACACATGTATCCTTGCATTGAGCATAGGTATGTTCCACTGCTTGGAACTAGTTTGTTTGCCCTTATGACACTCGTCTCCTCCTAGTTTGTAACTATAAAGCTAGTTTATTATTTTTTCAAGCTTTTCAAATAACTGAAAAAGTCCAAAAAAAAATCAAAAAACCAAAAAGCCGGACAAGGAAATATGTTATCTGTGGCAGCTGTCGAGTTGTGTCGCCTTCGAATAGAGTACTGTATATCACATCTATTGGTTGGGTTATAGTTTGACTTTAGGAGCTGTACTCGTTTATATGAGTTTATCTCCACCGACTGGTTAAGCTTCCAGTCCCTATGGAGCCTCTGTTGATGCCTCTTGTGTCACAGAGATGTCCCAGTTTGTATATCGAGTCTATGCTGCCTTCATTCAGTCACCATACGCTATTATGCTCTTTTTCGAAGGAAGTTGAAACCCGAGTCGACCATTCCTCGATTATCTTGACTTTACATGTCGGCCATTCTCGGTACAGTTACTGGTTCGTGCACCTTATGATCGAGTCCTTCCGCATTATATAGCTCTACTGAGTACCTCGTGTTGGATGATAGGGGATGCCTTAATGCCCTCCTTCCAGCGGATTTCATCCCATCGACTTCAGATCATTTATTCTAGGATTGGAATCTAGAGTCGTTTTGAGTGCCTTGAGACTTGCAGTCATCAGTGGCAGGTTCTCTCGCGATCGACAGTTTCTTGGGAATACATCAATGTCCCCTGATCGATGGATCCTCTCAAGTGTTCGACCTCAACACTTTAATTTACACTTGTTAGTTTTCACTCTAGTACCTTGATTCCCATTTTCATTATCGGTGGGTGATCTCGTGTTTGTTAACCGTATACATTAATGACCGATAATCAGATGATGGACTACTATGTTCAACCTCGACACCTCTATTCGCATAGTAGGACATGTACTCATAGCGGTTTGTGTAGAAGACCTTCCAGATTGGTGGCATCTCTTATATGCTACCTCCTTGATCGTGCCAGTGTTCATGAGATTTCAGCTCTCGTGACTTGATTCCAGTATATGTCAGACATTTCCAGCCACTATGGAGATCTTGATCTATTATATATCTTCGGCCATTTTGGAGATCATGGTCCTTTGTATATCTTCATCATGGAGATTCTGATATATGTATATTGTACATGGCGATGACCACATATGTGATATCATGTATTATGCCTATTCATGGCCATTGTACTCTTATGTATCCGAGACTGCTATATGTACTTGCAGTTATATGCAGAGTTGTATTATTGTACTATGCTAATTGGGTGGCTAGTATTCCATTTGGGATCCTTCATCACTCCACTTATGGGATGGACTTATAATGTATTTCGGCCATCGTATGACTCCTCTGACCTCACACATTAGGGGGCATCTGTTATAGCGGATTTCACCACTCTAGGTGAATCACACTTTGTATGGCCTTCCCCTATCCCACTGCAGACTCATTAGAACCTATGGACCACTTTTTGTCCTTTGATGTTTCCTTGATCATCCCTAAAAGCATATGAAAAATGATATACACAGCTTTTAAACCTATAATTGCGTACATCGGGATGTGTGCATAATCCAAATCCTTTTGGAGTTTTCCTTGACATGGATCCGACTCATTCGACTCCTAGCCTTCCATATGCCTTGAGATCGCTCGGATTTGACCTTTCATTATCCTTTTGAAAGCTATATAAGGAACCCCTTGGTACATTGAAGGAAATAAGAGAGAATTGAGAGCAAAGAAACTATAGTCCATTGTTGCCGAAACTTATGCTTGAGTCTGC
Organism: Pseudotsuga menziesii; assembly: GCA_001517045.1. Lineage (NCBI taxonomy): Eukaryota > Viridiplantae > Streptophyta > Pinopsida > Pinales > Pinaceae > Pseudotsuga > Pseudotsuga menziesii. Next base: position 469,432 of record LPNX010050072.1, read on the forward strand.
ATCCCTTTGTCCCTTGGAGCACTTTTGTGTTCTTCCCAAGCTTGCCTTTTGCTTGTGAGCTTGCTATCGAGAGATGGAGGATTGAAGTGATGGAGGCCCAAGTGGGGGATTCAGTTTCTTCAGTTCGCAGACGTGCTGTCAAAGGTTGTATCTATCTTGTAATCTCTAATTTATATTATTAGAAATATCTTTTCCTGTCCAATGATGTGTATTTGAATGAATATTTTATCCATGGGATTATGTCAAATGCTTTTACATTATTGATTATATATGCTAGAATAGATCTAACACCATGATATATAGTATGCTTGTATTGTTTACTTGTTGTTGAGGAAGTAATATATCAATTCAAGATGAAGATTGGAAAGCTCAATGGGGATCTAATTCAACCGTCCGGAATAAGGTACGAGATCTGATCCTTTAGTGTTAGACATTTAATTTCTATTGCATATTGGAAAGGATTGATTTCTGGAGTCAAGTTGTCTATTGTGGTACCCCAAGCCATAGGAATTTCTCTCCGTAACAGCAGGGGGGGAGGGAGAATCAAACATCCTTTGTTCAGAGTATGACGACAGGGATGAACAGGAAGAAAATGAAATAGACTCAAGAGAATGGGATCATAGCTGTAATACCTGGAATGTCGCTGCAGATGGGAAATACTTGGAGGAGGTGGACACTTTTGATACTGATAGGATCCAAGGAAGACACATTGCAGAGTACTTTGAACAAAGGAGACCCAATGTGGGGATGCTGCCAAACTGTTTTCTATGGGGTGGTGTCTAGGGACACCATTGTGGTATGATCTCATGGATTTTTTGGCGAGCCCGAGAAGGTAAATGCTCGATGGTGCTTTCAATTTTAGAAATTCTGAAAGCACAAAGAAGACTCCACTGGGGGCTCTTTTTATTTGGCAGTCTCCTGTGCTCAAAAAAGGATAAAAGTATACATAGGAGAGCTCACCCATCCTGGAGGGGATGAGAGACTTCTTTACCGTTGGTAGTCCAATCAAGCTAGAAAAGGTTAAACCTATACTGACTGGACGGTCATTCTGATTCTTTTACGAGCATGAATGAAACCAAGTTTTCTCGGCGATCTTTTCTTGTTGAAACAGCTGGAAAAGAGCTTAACGACGATCGGTGGTGAGATTTTTTGTAAAGTGCGGCCCCTCTGCCTGAGAAAGCACAAAAGTATGCAGAGAGGAACGGTCTTGGATTGAGTATGCCAAGGAGGTCCTTTTCATGAAATGGTCTACATGGTCTACAAAAGGAGGTAAACGAGATGATGTAGATGCCCTTTCCTATACTTTAGCGAGCAGGAAAGGAAGAAACTATGCTTGGCGATCTTTTAATTGTTTTAAGGAGTCAAAAAAGAGCTTAAACAAAACTCCAATGTGGTCAACCGGTGGTGGCACATGCGGTGCCCCATGTCGGGATTACGGACAGAGGTCTAGAGGTCATCCACGTAGTATGGACAGAGTAGAAGGCTCTTAAACATACCAATACATGCATGGGATAGATCACAGAAGAGGCCTACGAGACGGTGCGGTAGAGGCACATAAATTGAGGTGGCTCTTAGACAGAGGTCAGGAGAGCATGTGTGTGTGTTGCGGTGGATGGACTTGACTACATGCAATGTAAGTACAAGTCCGGAGGAATTTATATGCCAAATATGTGCAAGAAAAGAAATCCTTTTGTGGACAGTGGTCCAGAGGTCCATCTAAAGTGCGGTAAAAAGAAAAGACAATCTATGTGTTAAAAATAAAATAAAAGCTAAAATTACAGTCCTTAACGGGTGGCGGCCTGAGGACGCTTCTATGCCTATTACATGTAAGAAAAATAAAGGTTTTTTATGGACGATGGTCCAGATGTCCGCGTGAGGTGCGGTGAAAAAGATAATTATAAATACAAAAAGTAAAATTATAGTACAATCCTTAATGGGTGGTGGCTCGATCGCTCGCATGAGTTGCGACCGGGCAGTGTGATACAAGTACTGGTCTGTAGACACTCGCATTGTCATGTCATGGATCATGAATCAAGGTGACTTGTGGGAAATGTTCCTGAAATTAACTATTTAAACATGAGAGATTGGTCTCATAACTAGATATAGGGTGGAATTTTGAAACTAGTGGCATAAACGGTGTCTCAAACGGAGTCTGTATGGTCCTGTTATGTCGATTGCAAGAAATTAGGTCAAATGGGGCCTATAAAAGGGGAGGATCCACATGGTGAAGTGTCATTGTTACTGTTCATTGTGGAGTTGGAGAGGTGGGCCCTAATTCTTCATTTGCTGATTTCTCTTGATCCGATCGATGGTTTTGTGAGCCGCGACTTGCAAGTAAAAGCTCTCACTGAACCTCTTCATTTTGATGGCTTATTTTCTGAATTTGACCACCTAGAGGCCCCCCATGAGCTGTTTTGGGTTTCATGTGTGCTAGGTCACTCATTTCAAAAATAAGGGTGCACCCTGGGCATACCTATTGGGCCATTATGAGCGCTCTGGGTGTTCCTTTTGCTCAAATAAGTGCGCCCTGGCCTCCTTTGGGTGGTTTTTTTATTATGGGGATGTCTGACATCAGGGTTTTTTCCTTGTGTAGGATGGTGGAGTTCAAATGGAGGGAGAGAGAATGCAAGCCAGTAAGATATGTATCATTATGAGATGGGAGTGTTAGAGATACACTAGCCCGCTGTGGGTTACTGAAGTTTATGAGGATTCTGCTTATGTGGAGCTTGGGTCTATTGATGCAAACTCTGATCAATTTCTGGGATGTTACTGAGGAGGTGTTCCTCTTCCAGGGCCAGCATATTGAGATTACGCTGGAGGATGTTTATTTCATTACTAGGCTCTTGATATTTGAAGTAGTTGGTGACTTGGCACCTGTACTACCTCAGGGGAGACATTAGAGGATTTGTGTGAGTGTCACTATTACACTACGGCGTATGTGCGTGGTTCTTATATCCTGATGTGTGACATCGAGGAGTTGTCCACATGGGCGGTAGGGACTTTACTGCAGTGCATCTTGGGTTCTACAGGGAGTCACAATATTTCTGGTGGTTAGCTACATTTAGTCGAGTGTGCCATTGGTGGCACATATTATGCATGGGGCCAGATGTACTTACAGGATGTTCAGCATCAGTTGAACATGTCGAAGACTAGTGGCACTGGTTTTTTCTTTGGCTCCTTTCTATGTGCTTTATTCTTTGAGAAAGTACCTACACTTCGTCCTCATTGGGCTGTGGAGCACAGTGGTCTGTGGGAGCCAAGGATGTATAGGTGGTGCCAGATGATGATTCGTGAGGGTGGCGGCAGAGTGGGTTGCTTCTTCACAGAGGATTTATTGGAGCAATGGCTCCAGCTGCTTGTGGTGATCGAGGAGTACCCGTATGTGTGTATGGACTTCCAGGGAGACCTCGAGATGCCCCGACCTCCTGGTCAGGATTGGGGACCAGCTGGTATGTATGCTTGATGTTTTTATGTTCATCTTTGTGCATAGTATAGTTGAGCTGGTTAGTGATTTTCATATTGATGTATGTGGACTGATGGTGTCCTTGTTTGTGTGTGCAGATGTTGGTCCTCGTCTGCCACCTGGGCATCGGAGGCAGGTTGTTACCGTTCCTCTTGTAGCAGCTTTTGCAGCGGCCCCTTCTGGGAACTCTGGCAAGCGACAGTGGGATATGGATGGAATGGTACCATACATGGAGGAGGTGGCTACTAGAGTGTCAAATGTTGGTTGGAAGCATCTAAACACTAACTTTATTGCTGCTGTTCACAATATTCCTCCCAAGCTGACGGGTGTGATGAGGAAGATGGCAGTGGCATGCGAGCACTTTCGCCGGATGGTGAGAGGTGGTGTTCTTGCATTGGATATGTCCTCTTCGAAGGATGATGAGTCTGAGTCAGATGATGGGTCTAAATCGGACTAGTAGCCTTGTGGGGCTATTCCTGGTGCATTGGTGCACTTAGGGGTTTTTGTGTCGCTTATGTATATCCTGTTGAGAAAGCATATGTGGCTTCTCATTTTGTATTGGACATGCTGTTGACATGCGACTTATGGATTTATATCTATATATATTTTTGAAGCACGTGGATGCACTTTTATGGTTTTATGATGTGAGTCTTTTTATTATGTTGTGGAATGCAAATGCCCATGTGATGTATTATTACATTGTGTGTGTATTTTTAGACATGATTATGCATTGTGTTATGGTTGTATGTTTCCTATATGTTGTTGTGGATGTGCCAATTTAGAATATCATTAGCCATTTGATCTGCGACACTATTGACGTTCCTGGGAACATGTGTGAATGTGATGGATTCAAATGTTCTGACCATGTGTTTAGTGCACAGGTACTTTCTAAAGAGGCAAGGATCACGGACTCAGTAGTGGTTGTTCAGTTGAGAAACAAGCAGCTGGGAGTCTAAGAAGACATCGAGATGATGAATTCCTAATTGTAGAGCGGCAGCCAAGAGGCCATTGACACCATCATACTCTGCCTGATTGTTGGTCGTGGTGCCCATGCATATTCCGTCGATGAGGATCAAATTGTGCAATGGGGAGTAGATTACCCATGCAGCCAAGGTGAGGTTCGGGTACCATCTGCTTGCTCCATCTGTGAATCCCATATATCAATTTGAGGTGTGCTCCATCTGAAGCAATGAGAGGAGACGATACATAAGACTCAATTGAGAAAAATGTGTAAAACAATAAATGGAAAGACTATAATACAATTTAGAATGTTGTCACTTTAAGGAGTGACGTTAGGGGGAAAGTCATTTGGACTTTCCCAGGATCAATGGTCATTCCTTTGTGTGAATGATGAATCCTTGGAGATGGCCCGGGGGGACATAGAAAACACACTTGAATGGGTTCAAGTGGATCCTATACTGGTAACATCGCATTAGGACTTGTCGCAAGTCGTCTATGTGTTGTGTGTGGTTTTGCGACCGTGCGATGAGGTTGTCGAAACAAACCAACATGATGTGTATGTGATCATGGAAGCAGTGCATCATGGCACGCTAGAAGGTGGCTCCAGCATTTTTGAGGCCAAAGGGCATGACTCGGTAAGCAAATGTGCCCCATGGGGCTGTGAATGCCATTTTGTAACGGTCTTCTTTCTGGATTTGGATTTGGTTGTACCTGAAAAAACCGTCCATGAAAGAAAAGACTTCATGTCCAGCGCAAGCATCGATGATTTGGTCGATGAATGGGGTGGGGTTTTTGTCTTTGGGACATGCCCCATTAAGATCATGGAAGTCTATGCAAATGCAAATAGTACCCTATTTTTTATTCACAAGAACAGGATTAGAAACCCATGTTGTGTATGCAATGGGATAAATGAAGTCGGCTATGCGCAGCTTCTCTATCTCGGCTTTCACTGCAGCCACTTTGGATGGATGGATGGGCTGTTGCTTCTAGTGGACGGATACCACATCAGGCCATGTGTCGATGTGGTGTTCCACAATGGATGGATCTAAGCTGGGCATTTCAGTGTATGACCAAGCGAAGATGTCACGGAATTCTTGGAAGAGAGCGGTGTAGGCATCGACCTCTTCCGGGGAGCAAGATGTCCCCAGCATGATTTATTCAATGATCTTAGAGTTTGTTGAGATGTCAATTTTAATGGTTGGTGAAATGTTTTCCATGTTCCCTTCTTCAAAGGCATTAGGTGCTGGGATTGGGTTCTTGAACCAGTCAACCTTCCCATGGATGAAATATTTTGTCTCCACGGAAAACTGGTCGGACTACGACACAAGTTCTTCCAGGAGGAAGAACGAGCGATGGTGCATGTCATCCCATGGGTATTTCAGGGTGGTTAGAGCATCAAGGATCTCCTCATCATTGTTGAAGCAAAAAAGAGACAGGTCTGATGGACCGTCATTGGAGATGGGGATGAGCTGGTCAGGGGAACTGGACATCATGTAAATGGACATGGTGTCTGTCGAAGGAGGTGGTGGGTGTTCTTCAATCAAGGTGATCTCAGAATCAAGGGAATGGTGATGGAGGTTAGAGAGAGCCATTCAAAATTTAGGGAAGTCTTGGCAATGGTGGGAGTAATGTCCATACAAGCCGTAAAGGGCGCAAGCATGGTTTGTCCTTAATGCCTTGTTCTTTACTACTGGAACGATTGGGATTTCAACCACAGGGATGTTTTCATTCATATCCATGGCATCCAAATTCGCACAAATCACTAGGATTTCAGGGCAATCCTGAGTTGGATGGCCTTGTTGTTCGCAGATGACACAAGGTGGGACTTGTCGTGGTTCTGCGGTGGCTTTGGTGTTCTTTACCCTAGCCCTTTTGGGTTGGGGTGGTGCAGATGCGGGTATGACAGTTGGCTTATGCAGACCGGGTGGGGGGTGAGACTCAACTGCAATAGGTTGTACCGGGGTTAACACAACCTGGGGCATTGGTGGTTGAGCTGGTGAATCTAGATACCACACCAAAATCCCCAACGTAAAGTTGGGTAGGCTTAAAGTGGCCATGACCGGCTTGCTCATGACACTAGGTGGAGGAAAGAGGAAGGGAATTATATGGATCGGAGATGAGCCCACATAACTCCCAGCTAGTTGCATGTGGGGGTGAGGTTATGGTTGCGGCTGCACGTAATGCTGCTACTGTGGGTGGTGTTGCGGCTGCTATTGGAATTGCGGCTGCGGACGTTGTTGTGGTTGTGGTTGGGGCTGTGGCTGCAGTTTCTATTTGGGTGCAACAATGCTTGATGAGACCATGCACAATTCTGCAGTTTTCTTTTGTGTCAGTGGTGGTGACACCAACGAGAAAGGAGCCTTCATGGTGGGATCGGTAAAAAACCCAGGGCCCACATTCAACGGTGGGGAGACAAATGTGTTTTCAACCACAATGTTTGTTACAGGGATGATGTTAGTGTGTGCGGTCACCCCTTGCGGCTCAATGGTGGTGATGGTAGGGATAACATTGGCCGAAGCTGTTAACCCTTGAAGATCATGGTAGGTGAGCTAGTCAACCATCACAATCTTCCCTTCATGGGGGAACATCATGAGGTAGAAGACAGTTGACGCGACGGTTCGCATGGCATACATGCAACTCCTCCCAAGGAGGAGGTTGTAATCCAGTTGAGTGTTGACGACCTCGATGTTGATCATGACTATCTTCTCAGCTAACGTGATGGGGACATGAGGGAGGATTCCTTGGGATTTAGTGGGGTGTCCATCATAAGCCCACAGAGTCATGGAAGATGGTTGCAGAATTGGTGATCCAGGCTTCTACCAAACCAAGGTAGACATGACACACGTGGATGCCCCCTCATCCACTATGCATCAGTGCACAACCAAGTTCCAGATGGACATAGAGATTTGGAAGGCGATAGTGGAGGGAATGCATGGCTCTCCATTCTCTGTGTCAAAGGTGATCAGCTTGGAGTCGGAGGGGTCTACTGCCGCTAGAGCGGCTAGTAGGCATTTTCACTGCATTGGGCACGTTTTAAGTACCCCAAGAGCAGACATGGTGGTTAGTGTTTGGGCCAAATCATCCACAACTCTATAGCTGACTGCAACTCTAGCTGTGGCATTATTGATGATTCTACGTATGGGGGGGTGCAGGAACGGGGGTAACTGGAGAGGTAGGTTGGTTGTCTTAGATGTACATGCTGCTAACGATTCAATAGGTTCGGTAGTGGTACTGTATTGATTTTTTCTAGTATGTAAGTTGACCTCTTCAGTGGTCATGGTCATCAGGTGGTGGACACCTATTTCGGCCATGGGCAGTGCCCCCAGAGCATTGGGATTGGCCTAGGGAGGGGTAGCAGTTGCCACCAATCCTTGTACTGGTAGTGGGTTTTGAAGCACCATGGGAGGAGGTCCTTATGGTGGCGAGTTGGGTTGTGCTTGGTTCATAGCGTTGGCAGCCTGTTGGGCCTCGTTTCGAATGGCCTGCTTCTCGCGACCCATGAGGGGACACTCAAATGTATAGTGCCCATAGGCCTCATAGAGTGTGCATGGTTGGTTTGTGTGCAATGGGGCATTGCGTCTTGGTGCATTTGGTCGCGGGGGGTTCTGGGATGGCTGGTTTGCTGCGGCATTGTTGGGAGGATCCGGTTGTTGACCGCCTCCCTGCAATTGGTTGTTTCCCTGGTTGCGGGGCTAGTTATTTCTAGCTTTCCACTATTGATTGTTGGGGGAAGGTTGGTTGGGATGGTTTTGATGTGCAAATACTTGTCCCAACGGAGCAGGTGGAGTAGGGGCAGGGGCTTGAACTTGTTGCACTAGTGGTGCATAGTATATTTGTGGGGGTGGTGGTGCCACAAATGTGGGCATTTTCCCCACATATTGTTGTGCTGGCCAAGCCATGGCTTGAGCCTACTGCGGTGGCACAGGTTGAGCATAAGAGGTTGTTGCTTCGGACTGAGACATCATTCTAGCATAGTCTGGAGATTTTTTTTGGTAAGAAACATTAGCAGTGTTGCTTGGTTGCAGTGTCATGGCAGGTGGTGTCGGTCGAGGTTGTGGTTGTTGGGAGACTGACCCTATGATGTTGTCTGGTGCGTGGGACACCCCCAGTGCATCACAGTAGGAGGTACTCAGACGGGGAGCATCTAGAATGACAGTGTACAAGTATCCCAACTGGGCATAGATGAGATCAAATTGTTGGGCCTTCAGTATGGCCTCTTCTTCAGATCGGGGATGTTCAGATGCGACGTCCTTTGCGATGGGGGGGAGAAAAGTCTTGAGGAACCAATCGAAGAACATCCTGTCATCAAGTTGGATCTTGCACAAGCTGCGGTGCTATTGCCACTCATGGATATGATCAGTGATGTGAGTGGCGGTGTTTTGGCTATAGGATAGCAGGATCTCCACCCCCTCGTCATATCTGACAGGGAGTTGGAAATATTGCAGGAACATGAAGGCTAGGGAGTTGAAGTTGGGGTACTTGGCTTGTGGCAGCTCAATGTACCATTTGGTCGTGGCACCTGTAAGGGTGCATTGGAACAGCCTCAGCCTAATGGAGTCTTCTACGATGCTATTGGATGAGCACCATAGATGGAATGACATTATAATATTTTGGGGACATTCCCTGGCTTTGCCTTCAAACTTTGGGATGTCTGATGGCAGCTTAGTTGGCATGGGTGGCCAGAAATCTTGGTGACGGATGGGGTCATTCGTCAATCTAGTTGTGTCAGGAAAGTTCAAACAAGCCATGAATGGTAGATTTGACCCCAAGTTGAAGTGGGATGGGGCTGCAATGGGAGTGGGGTTTGCAGGTGCATAATGCATCTGCATGGCTGGGGGTGCTTGTGGTGGCACCATGGTAGATGGGCCAATGCCCCCAAGTGTTGTGGGTGGGATGGTATGGGTAGCGAGGGCATTGCCCCCATGTATGGTGGTAGGGGAAATGTAGGTGGACGATGCACTGCTCCACTGTGTGGCAGGAGGGGCAATGTTTGTGGAGGGGCCACTGCCCCCATGTGTTACCACTAGGCCAGCTTGGCTGGTCACTATTGGTGGTGGAAATTGGCTAATGATAATCTGCATGATTGTCATTGGATCACTTGCCACGTTGTGGGTGGCAGGTTGTGATGTGGACATGGGTCCACTTGCTAAGGTTAAGCCAAAAAATGGATCCAGGTTTGCAGTAGCCATGGGGCTAGATGGTGCGGTGTGGAGGTCTAGTTCAGACTGATATAGGTTTGAATTAGAATCAAAGGCTATATGGCCCTCTGATGGTGTGGGAGATTGCTGAGAATGGCTACGATGGTGTTGACTGAGTGTTCCAAATGGTGGTGGTTCGCCTCTTAGGCGTGAGGAAGATCGTGGAGGATCAATTGTGTTCACTTTGGTGTATGAAAATGGTGGGTATGAAATTTGGACCTCGGTTTCAATGGCTTCCTATTGGCTGAAGGTGGTCTCTCAGCCACCAATCCTGCCAAAAGACAATGCTTGGCTTGTTACTCATGGGTGTTTCTACTCAATTGGAAGGGGTCGTTTCCCATTTTGCTTGGCAATTCCTCTCAGTGGCCAGCTACTTTGGGGTTCCTATGGTACTCCTCACAATGAGTTTCTAGGAAAATCCAAAGTACTTCCCATAGTTGAAGTAGTCAGGGACTTATGTCCTCAAAGACTACATAGTTGATTGAACTTAGTGTATATTTGGTAAATTTTTAAGGCATACTCAGTGTCATGAACTGAGTTGGGTTAATTATGTGGTGTGGTGTGTTGGTTTGCTTGTTTTTTTTGGTATTTGGTTTGCAAAATGGTTTATGAATTCATGGTAGAGTTCACATCATGGTTTTGTATGCAAACATAAATTTGTAAGCAAATGTAGTGATTAACCCTGAATTGTTGGCCTAACTAAATGTCTACCTCTCAGTGGTATTCTTCTTCAACCAAGAGAAGGTGCTGGGATCTCAACAAAATGGGACTAAGCCCATCCATAGATCCTCAGGTCACCTCCCAAGTGCTAGGTTAATCAAGCAGGGAGGACGCTTAGTGCCGTGAGAAGCCCTCCTTCTCTACCCCCCTTACCTTCCAGGTCACTTGGTTTTAGTGGTTTAGGAAAAATTCCATGGAGTGCCTAGATCTATATGAGTTGTCCCTTCATAGTATCCCAGAATACCCTGGAGGGTGATGACTGGGTAGAGGAGGAAGGGGGAAGCAAGATGGTTAATTTTATGTTATTTTTAGTTAGACTAGTTGATTTTATTAATCCTTAGTGACTAGAATAGCATATACACATTGTTCATTGATTGGTTTGCAAAAATTCAAAATTGGAATTAAAAGAGACCTGTAATGGTGGACAGAGGCGGCTGGGCCAAACTAACAGTCCTATAAAACTAGAAATTACTTCTAATTAAACCGAAAAACAACTTCTGTGTGACAGGCCACACATTTATGACCAAATCCCGCGAGAGGGCCGTGATATTTTTCCAGAAATGAGCGAAGGGGTTGTACAAAATGCCAAAACAGCCGTAACTTGATCTCCTAGGCTGAATTCATGTCTATTTGGTGATTAAGTGCACAATGGGTGTGCTTGTTTGGGGATTAAGTGCGCCTTGTCTCACCTTTTCCCCCGATAAGAGCGACCTGCTCCGGAAAGGGGTGTTCCTGGTGATGCAGGGTCAGATCTGGCCGACAGTAACTAGTACTGGGTCATTCTGACTCGGCTCAGCCTAACAGAGGCTTCGGTACTGACAAAAAACAAGAAATAAAGCAGATTTAAACAGATCTAATAGAACATTTTTGAAAACTAGGGTAAAAACTGAAAAACTTGAAAAACTTGAAATTTTTTCCTAGGGATCATGTGGGATCGACCTAAGGGATTTTCCAAAGTTGTAGTGAGAATTTCTCCTCACTACAGGGGTACAAATGTCTCCCTTGTGCCTATAGGGCACAAGGGTAGGTTTCTACCCTTAGAAAACAGTAAAAAACGGAATGTCAAAATGACATAAATAGAACTGTGAATTGAAACTAAGCTAAGATACACTAGAATAAGTAAATGGTAGCTATTATAATGTAGATCTAAGAGCATAAAATAAAAGAGAAGAAATGAAGCATTTTTGAACCCCTCTGCACACAATGGGTTAGGGTTCCACCTCCAAAACCTGCAAAATAAACCTATACTACCATGAAGATAACCTGCAAATGATGTTAATGAAAAACCTGCAAATGGAAATATTGATTAGAAAACAAAAAAAGCAAATAAACATGCATGAAAAGAAGCTATACCTCACTTAGGTGGAAATGGGCCACCATGCCCTAGCTCATGGGAGCACCTCTCTCTTGGTTGGGAAGCAATGTCTTGGAGAAATGGAAATGGAGGAGAGGGAGAGTGGGTGGTTTGAGAGCAAGAGGTCTCAAAGCATCCACAGGCAGCATAACAATATGCAAATGAGGAGTGTTTTGAGAGTGACCCCCCACCCTCCTTATATAGTTTTTCCAAGGGGTTTTAGGGTTTTAAGCCCTTGGTCAAGGCTTTAGCCCCTTTTTTTGGACTTTAGCCCCTTCCTCCCTAACTTTAGCCCCTTTCAGGGTTTTAGCCCCTTTTTTAGGGCTTTAGCTCTTGTGGGTCTATTTTGGGCTCTATTTTGGGGTTTTTAGCCCTTTTCTTCATCCTTGGGCTCTTTTGGAGGTGTGGGGGTCAAATGGAAGGTCTTATGGAGTGAAATGAGTGTTGTGAGATGGTGTCCTTGGGTGGTGTAGGTCATTGCGAGCTGTGTGGGGTATTTTTGGGTTAACAATAGCATTCAAAAAAGAAAAGTGCAAAGTGGCAGGAACATTAGAATATTATATTTTTGTACTTATTTATTTATGTATATTACTTCAAGGTGTTCGCCGCATGATATCTTTTTATTTTTTTAAATTTTGTTCTTTCAAATCTAACTTGGCTTGTATAATGCATTTTTATAATTTCTTTAGTCATCATCAATTGACTTTGAAGATTTAATACCTCTGAAATTATGCTACAGCTGGGATCTATCTATCCTGAATCCTAATGTAAAATTTTGATCCTTCTCATGGCGAGATTCAAGTTTGCTATCAGATGTTCAACATGTGGGTCAGGGTTATTCTAAAAATACCAGATGTTTGTCCCATAGGTTGGATTTCATTGTAAAACTAGTTGGCAATATTTTATATCTGGACACTAGAAGAAGAGAACTGAATGCTATTCTCTTTCAATTTCTTCTTTCTGGACCATAGTCACTAGACTCGGAATCATCAATAAATTGACAGGGAAAAAGAATCAAATATAAATATAAAATAAATATATACAGATATTTTAAATTAAAAACACTTTTCATCGATATTTGAAATATCCATGTCCATATATTACAATATTTTAATAGATATTCAAGAATTCACAATGAATAGGTATCATCTATAATATGATGATAATCTCGATTCTCGTCCGTAAGGTGAGTTCAGAATCTTGATAAAAATTTGTCTGAGTTAACCCTACCCAGGTATCCTCTTTGTGTATGATTTGGTCACTATCCCTTCACACCGGCAAGTAGAAAACACTTCCATCAAGCAAAAGAATCAGAAAAACAATCAAAACTGGGTTTAAAACCTTTTCTTGGGTGCAGACTTCCATAAATTGCTAGTCAAGGGTTAAGTCATGAGTTTGACTTCTGATGAATTAGTCAACTTGGTCAACCTAAGTCAAACTCAGAAAGTTTTGAATTGGATAATTTGACTGTAGAGACCAATTTAAATAAGAAAATAGCAATTTGACTCATGATTCCTGTGACTTCGGTCTGGAATCTTTGAAGCTACATTGTAGGGGGGCCCTGGCCTCTCACACTTTTTTTCTCGAAGCATGCTATAAGAGGGAGTGTTTAGGAAGTGCCCTTAGGAGTATGTTCTTAAGGTCTTTGAGGTGCTTCCGGGGTGCTCCCTGAATGATAACATATCATTCTTAATGAATAAGGGTAGAAAGGGAAAATACTTGAATTTTTTATATTATTATTAATTGTTTCAGGATGTTTGAGATGGGTTCCAACCTCATCATACCTCATTTGAAGAAAATAACATCCCATCCAAAAATTTAAATTCAACAAAATTAGTAGTTTTCAACACTCTAGAAAATAGAAATGCACCAAACCAAAGAGAAGTCCACTAAACCATCAAAAGACACTAAATGCCACTATGCCCTTTTGACAAGTGTCATCTTACTTAAGGAGCAATGACCTCCACAAATATAGGAACTGAGGAATCTCTAGATTTTCCTTTGAAGAACTTGCCACCAACCGCATGCACTCAAAATGATGGTCAAGCAGGAGCCAAAGTTATATTACTTCTTGTAGAACATCTGAAATATTGTAATTGGGATTTTGGAAAGGATAATACCATGTTTTCCCTACCATCTCATGTTTTGGATCTAATTTTACATGAATACAATACAACTTGTGAAATTGTTGCTAACAATGGTCTTGTTAGTGTTTTGTTGGATATATTGTCTAGTTTTTACCTGGATCCATCAAAAAGTGACAACCTTCCATATTTTAAGTATGTGATCCCCATGCTACTAGTTGTTGATAATTTTCTATAGTTGAAGCAAAAATTCGATTGTAATATTATGATATTTAAAGAGTCCAAGAAAAAAGATGGTGATGTTGAGAATACTGAGAATTTGGAGTCTAATCATCAAAATCATACAAAGCACATGTTGGTTGTCCCTGAAGGGTACATAACTACTGAAGAGTAGAAAAAAACTATTAACATAATCTGCAACTTCTTTCAGATGAATATTACCTCAACTGTTGTACAAGCTCTTCTCCAACTATGTGCAAGGATAAAAAGGGTGCATGCCATAGCATTGTGTTTCCTTGAAAGAGGTGGATTGGTTTCTTTGCTCACCTTTCCTACTAGTTGCTTATTTTCAGGGTTTAACAGTGTTACATCAACTACTGTTTGTCATATTCTTGAGGGTCCTCGTACGCTTCAGGAAACTATGGAGTCAGAAATTTGACAAGATATTGTAGCTGCTTTAAATCAAAATATAAGTGGACGGTTTAGTCCTCATACTTTTATCTCGAAATTATCTCTTGTTATCTCAAACTTATCTTGGTTGAGCTAAAGGCTATTTTCTGTTTGATCCATTTCATGTGATGCCTATTGAAATTTTTTTGGGGGAAAATAAACGATAGGGAAGTACTACCTCTATCTATAATATTATAAGGAAGGACTGATGATTGTGGAATGGCATTTCAACATCCAGTTCTCATTAGACCATCTACCCCATTTAGATCAGTTTTTTGTTGAGCAATATGTAATTTTTAAAATTTCTGGTTGTTGAACATCTGCTAGATTATAAAAAAAAATTCTTGGATTCGAACTTTAGAATTCATAGTTTAAGGACATATATAATGTAATGTGTCTATGATTGCAGAGAATGATAGGGTTGTAGTAGAGAGTAATATTGAAAGTACTTCAAATCCATCCCATTTGGATTATATTTACTGAACACTTCGAAGTGGGAGACCAATGAATCATTTGAGTAGCTGGGTTGATGATAGTCAACAACTTAGAGGAATGAGTGGAACTAAAATAGAATTAGGAATTGAGGATAATTTTGTTTCTCAGTTATAGAGGGATCAACTATTTGATGACACTCGATCAGCTTAGGTCTATGATACCACCAGATCACAGGAAAAAGGTGATGCTACTGCCTCACAAGCTACAAATGTTGGTACTGTAATCAATCCCATGTTGAAGATAATACAATCTATCATCCTTTATCGACCATTAGATACTCAAAGTTGTGTATTTATCATTTTTACCATTATAGAGGACTCGTGAAGTTAGTTTCCCAAATTCTTTAAGGGTTCTAGCTCAATGGAATAGTGCTTGCCTTACAAGTAGAAGGTTGGTGGTTAGATTTCTCCATGCCGTAATGATATCATAATATTGGTTAAAAACAACTAAATTAGTAAGCAAAAAATAAGAGATAGGTGACCAAACAAAATGACCAAAACATGAGAGATGCAAAGCTAGGCATTAAAAATGATGCAACATGTGGTAGTAATGACGAAGCCAAACATGGCGTTGATATGGTAGCAAAATAAGACGTTAATTTGGATGCAAAACATGGCACTTCATAGGAAGCAAAATATGGTGCAACAATAGAAGAAATATTTGGTGTCATTTTGGTAGCAAAACACGATGCAAAAAATGAAGCAAAAATTGGTGCAAATTTGGAAGTAACACATGGTGCAAAATGGGATGCTAAAGTGGTAGCAAAAATGGATGCAATATTGGATGCTAACATGGTGCTATTAAGGATGCAAATATGACGCTAATGGGGGTGTCATTTAAGAAGCAAAAGAAGACACTCGCTAGGAAGCAAACTGGGACGTTATTTAGGAAGCAAACCTTGACGTTGTTTAGGAAGCAAAGTTGGATGATATTCTGGAAGCAAACCTCGATGTTGTTTAGGAAGCAAAGTTGGACACTATTCTGGAAGCAAAATAAGAGACGCTATTTTGGAAGCAAAAAATAAATTTTTTGGGATGCTTTAAGTTTTGTCCATCATGTGTCCCATTTAGCGTCTAGTTTGACCACTCAATGTAAAAGAAAATTACACTAAAAAGGGACGCTAAATGGGATGCTAATTCCAGGATTTGTTGTAGTGCCTTTTAGAGGTCATGTGTGTTAGCTCAAGGTTTTGTTACTTTCCTTGGATGCACACAATATTCCTTCAATTCCTAATTCCTAAGGTTCCTCCTTGAACCATGTTGATGACCCTAAGAAACTGGAAGAACCATACCTTCTACTAAAAAAATCATAATCATTCACATATCTCCACATCGATGCCAAATATCACCTTGGGAGGTCATGTGTTATAGTTCGAGGTGTCATTATTGGGCCTAGATTCCTATAATTTTCATTTAGGGGTTTTAAGGCTTTGTTCCCCCCATCCCCACCACCATCACCATGCACAAGGATCTCATATTTGTACCTACTAATCCTAATCGTTTGTGTATGATCTTTTGTAACTGTAGCCAATATGGTTAAATTATGCCATATGAATGAGTTGCACAATATGCATATTCACTATTGTCACATTATGGTTACTATGGTCACTATGCTCACTATTTAACTATACTCATTATAATTGGGAAATATACAACCATTGTGGCCACTATAGTCACTATAATTGGCAATATACATAGTCACTATAATCATTATGTTCACTACAGTCACAATGGTCACATTATGTCATATGTCACGTGAAACCATATTGATGTTCTTTTGTTAACAACAATAAAGGAAGTTGAAGTATCAAAATATCCTGCTTAGTTGGTCAATAACTTGAGTTAACAATCTCAACTTGGATTATGCACCTATTTGATAGGATAGACATCCAATTCACATTTAAAGAGATGGATTTCGTCAACCTCACAAAAAGGTGAAATCCTACTCTTCATTTTGAAGTTCAACATGATGGATTTGTTGCTAAATTCTTAGCACCAGAAGGTTGTTCATGATAGTCTAATGTAGAGCAACATTTTATAGAATTTCCTCCACTAGATTCAACTATTAAATTTGAAGATCAATAAGCCAAGGAACAAAGTAGAAAATGAAAATCCTATTTGAGTACAAGCAACATGAATATAAACCAGTGAAGAAATTGAAAAATGGTAACCCAAGCGTTCAATATAGAATGATCAAATTTGCATGCTGGTCTGAACTTGTAGATACCATAACGATTGAAGAAGGAACATATTGGGGCCTCCCTGTTTAATCGCATAATCTAGAAAGAGTTTTATAATGACACAAAGTTAAAGAAGAGATAATAATGCATTTTTTTTTGCAACTGAACTCTACATAAAAGGAAATAATGTTGAGCATACCCACATAAACCATAAAGAAATTCTGGTTGGTATTCTCCAGAAATTGAGGCAATCTAATTGTTTGTTAAATTTAACCTTAAGTAAGGTAAATGATTTAAAAAATATATAGTAAGATCATATATGTTTCACTTGTTGGAATTATCACATCGTTGTTATGAGATATTGATAGTGAGAAAAAATGTCTTGGACAACACAAAAATTGTATGATGAAGATGGGGTTGGTGGAGGTAATGTCTATTTTATATGCACATTACATTCCCCCATACCCACCCAAATTTATACACAAAGGTGGGGGTGGCATAAGATCACAAAGCACACACTAGGTTGGTGTACAAAGAGACAATGCACATTGTCCCCCCCACATCCACCCTCATATATATGATGAGGGTCGAGGTGGTAGGAAACAATTGATTCCCTCTACCTCGACCCTCATATGGCGAGAGATATTGTGCATTATATCCCCTCATACCCTACAAGGGATACAATGTCCATATAAATATTGTGTGCCTCCAACCTAACATTAATGTGTATATATAATGGATATTAATACAATATATGATGAGGGAAGGGGTGGGGGAAGATGATGCTCATATTAATTTTAATTGTCTCCCCCCACCCCTAAGAAAACATGCCCATGATCACCTCCCACCCCCTCCCTCATCATATATTTGAGTTTGGCGATGAGAGGAGGCAATGCACATTGTATCTCCTCAACCACTCCCTTAGGGGCATACAATGTGCATGAATATGTGCATCGTCTTCACCCACCTCCTCCCTCATCATATCGTGTATTAATATGCATCATCTACATGCATTAATGTGAGTGTGGGGGAAGAAAAAACGTATATGTTCATTATCTCTCTTATTGTCTTCCTTATAATATGTGAGTGGATGAATATGGGAGATAATAAGGGAGACAATGTATTAAAATGTGTATCATCTCCCCCTCACCCCTATAATGGAGACATTGTGCCTATAAGCATTGTCTACCCACACCCTCACATTCATACACATAGATGATGTGTATAAATACACAATATGACAAGGGTGGTGGTGGGGGAGAGATGATGCAGATTTGATACATTTTGTCAAACACTTGAAAGCATCCCTCAAGTCACCATTTTTTCAAATAAATTAAATATGGTTTATTCTTAGGTACACATTTTCTTCACTTCCAATCTTAAGCATTGTTGTTACTAGGAAAACATTTTTATTACGATACTTTGTGATTTTGGAAATTTTTATGGTAAATAATATGGTTTCAAAATATGAGGGAAGGGTTAAGGGGAGACAATGTGCATACAAGCATTATATTCTCTCACCCTCACATTATTGCACATAGATGATGCACATTAATACAATATATGACGAGAGAGCGGGTGGGAGAAGATGATGCACATTGTCTATGCACATTAATAATGTAAGGGTAGGGGAATACAATTCTTATATGCAAATTGTCTCCCCTAAGGGATTTGTATGTGTAAAAGAAATTGTAAATCTAATTCGAGCAGATGCACCCTTCCCTCGAAAGGTTGTCCCACATGATATTAATCCTCGAAATCCACATTTCAACCCAAAACAAGTTGTTCAATGGGAAGCTCCACTGGTATGCAATCTTGTAGTTTGTTTCAGGGGTGTTAATAAATGTAAGCTCACATGTCAAAAGTACACTAATTAGTTGGTTAGTTGAGTAGTTTATTTGGTCACCTTATCTTTATTAGTGACCCATAGTATCTTTCAACCAATTGTATTGTCCCAAGGTTTTGTTGTTATGTAGTCCTATATATGTTGTTGCTTAATAATGAGTAGGAAACCAATATTACCATTGTGTTCCATCATATATTTGATTCATCTTTGTGTTTTGTTAAAATTTGGTATCAGATCGTATGGCCTAATCCATTCCTTTTGGGTAATCATTTTCACATAGTGGAAAGCACACACACAAAGGTTGTGATCGAAGCCGAAACACATCAACATGGAGGAATTAGGTGTACATTTTTTCTTTTTCTCTTGGAGCACTGACACATTCTATCCTATCAAGAAGTGCATCACTTTAAGTCCAACACACTCTATTCATCAACAAAAGGTGTCACAGACTCCCTCTCTACAGTGAAAAGGAATCACTGACACATTGGTCCTTAAGCATAAGTGTGTCAATCACTGTTCACTTACAGTGATTTTATCTGATGCTCCTGATGATGCATTGTTCCAGTATACAAGCTATGTATTTGTTTAAAAAATAAAATAAAATAAAATAATTCAAAAAATATCTCTAGTTAGTCATACCAGCATGGTGTTGGAGACATTTACCTTCATACTCACTCCTTCGGTCAAATTGGCCTAGTTGAACCACTATCCTAAGTTTAATTGACATAAGTGGAGCATTAATTACCATCATCCAAGTCACTCCCACGCCTACCTACAGTCAAGGAGGCTAACTTATCCTTCTCCTACAGTCAAGGAGGCTAACTGGAGCACTCCAGGGGTGATCTGTGTGACATTCATGCACCTAATTGCTAACTGGTGGTTACTTTCAGTTCAACTAATCAGTTATAGTCAGTTAAGACACCTCCATTCATTAAATATATTATTTAATGATTATTTATTATTATTTTAATGAACTGGAGTGAACAAGGTGCCTTCACCAACTTCTGATGGTTAGTTCAGCTTCAGTTAACCTCATTAGGGTTTATTGGAGTCATGCAGTACTAGAACTTGATGATTGGATTGCTATGACATGTGTTTGATCTCCTTCAGTTGAGATTCAATCATTTATTGCACTCCAACTTCAGTTAGGGTTTGGTGAGTCAATTAGGGTTTTGGTCAAGTGGTTAACTGAGTGGGATTGCATGACAAAGAGTCAGTTAAGCTAGAATCACTCACTGAATTCGAATTGTCCCTTAGGTATTCGAATTCTTCATGGATTTAAGCTATTGCTATGCATGGAAATTGTAATCCTTTATTGTTTATATAATATACAGAGAGGAAACCTATTTGGTATTCCAGTTATTTCCAATTCATGATTATTTGTCAATTATTCTTTGATGATTTTGATTCCTAGTTCCTAGATCATGTGAAAGAATTAATATGGTATCAGAGCATGCGGTGGGATGAAGAACAAATCTCTCAAGAACAATATTTTTGACATATTTCTCCATGGAAAGTGAGCAATAGCTCAAAATTCCAGCACTACACCAAAATCCAAGGCTTACCACTTAATACCCCAAGTAAAGAACTTGTTGATCAAGCTTGCTTGATTGACTATGTTGGGTGTGATGAAAGCCTAGAATGTGCAGTCTGTCCAACCTTATGGTGCCTTTTGTTTTGATTTGTAGGTCTTAATAGGTACAACTTCGAATGGACTCATCAATCCCTCTTCTCACCCCATTCACAAGCTATTCGGAATGGAAGTTGAAGATGATTGCCTCTCTGAAGAGACGAGGTCTCTATGAGGTGTCTATTGGAATTGGAAGAGAGACTTATGAGAATGAGAATGACTGGCTAAATGACGGTGACAAAGCTTTTGGAACAATGTGTCTGGCCCTTGATGATAGCTTGTACTAACTTATTCCTGATTCTGCTGAATACCCAAAGATTTTCTGGCAAGCACAATGAGGATCATAATAGTACTTTGGAGATTATAGCCAGCACCACAAGAGTTCTTCACTCAAAACTCTCAGCCTCTACTCTCTCTGATGAAGTTGTTCAAGATGAAGATGAAGCAGAATCTTCTACACATTCAATTCGAATTGAAGAAAGTCTCCATGAAGTGACTCCTTCTCCTGATGCTCCAGAAGTTCATGAGATCTATGATATCTCATCTTCTCATATTTCTGAAATAGAAGAATACATTCAAATATATGATATTGAATAAAAATGCTGCTACACTTCCATGCAAACATTCACCGGTGATTTTCCTTTGAATTCTGTGCAAAATTTACCAGTGATTGCTTCCGAAAGTGAAGAGAATTTTTATTTTTCTCCCTCTAATGTTGCTGCTGGTGTGCAAATATGTGATACTTTGGATATTTTGGAAGAAATATCAGATTACCAGAGTGATCCATTCGCTCCCCATGATCTATATCTTCCAGAAAAATCCTGCAGGATTGCATGCACCAAAATTCAGAATTTTGAAGAAGAAGAAAATTGTGCATCCACCGTCTCGGTTGACCATAATTTTGGATCTGATATGAACCTTATTGGATATGATATGATCTTATTTGGATCTGATCTGATATTGCTTGGTTCAAAATTTCAGGTTCATAAACCTTCAGTACTGCTTGTAGCTGTTCTCATCAATGGTGTGAAGAAACAAGTACCGCAAGTCTCCTACAAAACTGCTGCTGGGGATTTGATTTCATTTCATAGTTTTGGATCTGTTGTGAAATTATTTATATATGATTTACATTCTGATCTGATATTATTTTGTTCATATTTTAAAATCCAAGAGTTTTCAGCCATGCTTGTAGTTGCTCTCGCCAATTCTGGTGTGAAAAATCAAGTACCGCGGTTCTTCTTCAATTTTGCTGATGGGGATTTGGTGTTAGTTTCCTCCTATGAGGTTGCTGATATTTTATTTTGTGATTCTGTTGTGCCCCTTCTCAACAGCCTTTAAAAAACATATTTCATCAAACAAAATCCCATTTTGTTTTGATGAAATGTTCAAATTTTAAAGGGGAAAATCTAATGAATTATCAGCTGCTGAAAAGGAGGTCTCCCCTGAGCTACTGATTCAGCGAAATTCCATATTTTCAAACAACCTTTGTAAACTATATTAGATTAGTGAAATCACTACTATGGAGTTATTATTTTGGGTGGATGAGTATTAATGATTCCTATATCTGTTATCGTCAGCCTAGTCTTGCACCTTATCCAAAACATTATAAATCTATTTTATTGATTGATTTCGTTACTATAACTATTTATAGGCTCACGATATTGAATAGTTGATCTTGGTATGGTTGGTCACATTATTATGGATTTCATTTGTGAGTTGATTAATGGTTATTAATGGTTGGTTTGTTATGACTTTGGTAAAATCCTAGAGCACGAAGGCCAAATGTTTTATGTGCCATATCCGCCATATCCTAAGTTCACGAATCATGGTTGATATTACCACAGCTATTTACGCTAATCATTACAATATGGTCTGTATTGCAAAGTCTAGTTTCGACTTGATGGGTTGTAATTATGTTCTATTGTCTGCCACCTTTGAAGGGTAAGTCGAATCTATGGTAGGGAAATATGTATTATGGTTTATTGTCAGTTCAATTTATGTCGTAGCCTCCATCCTGATCCACCTGTTGCGAAGTCGATATGCTATCATGACACTAGTACTGAACCCTGTCCATCATGTCTAAGTCTTAGTACTTGTCCTCCATCGTGGCTTCCTGTCAATGGAACACTTGTTCTATGTACAGCGAAGGGCCTCATATAATTAATGCCAGTTAAACAATGATAACATGAGTTATCTGGAGTCTTCGACCGTCATTGTTCATTAATTGATTACCTCTCTGAGCGATAATGTTTTCGTTTATGCCGAACTTGCAGGGGTATAGTCTGCATTTATGCATGGCTTATTCTGCTTATCACAAGGTGAAATTTCATCACCTGTTCTTGCTCAGTCTTTACCCGAAGTGCTCTTTCTCTAATTTGTTGCCTTGTGCCGAGCTGTGGTATTTGTTTTGTGTGCGGTTACGTGCCTTGACGCAGTCAGTAATGGTGCCAGTAGTGAGGGTTGAGCCCTGCAAAATTATATTGTTGGATTTGAACCCTGAGCTGTCAGCAAAGGTTGAGGCTATTGGGTGGATGCCGTTCATAAGTAAATTCTCTTATTCGAACCCCGAAGTCACAAGGGTTTTCGCTCTCTCTCTCATTGATTTTCAGGCAGAAGTGGGTGATATTCGTTTTAGGGTGGATGAGCGATCAATAGCGGTTGCCACTGGCCTGTCACTGACCAGTGAGAGATGTTTTAAATACAAGAGGATGGACATTACTGAGTGGTGCCAGCTACTAAAGAACCCTGGTCAAGAAGTGTCATTTCGCAGTGGAGTAGCTCGCATGTACTTCAAAAAGGAATGGCGTTCTATTCTGGATTTGATCCACAGATACCTAACTTGTGAAGGCCGCTTGTATTTAGCGTACATCTATCATCTCAGGCTCATGTCTGTGTTTACAGGTTTCCCGCTAAACTTACCCTGTTATTTGTTGCAAAGTCTGTTTAAGATGTCTGCTACCATTAAAAGGGGTCCTAAGAATGTTAGTCATACTCTCTTTCATCATGGCTTAGTCCGCATGTTAATTGATAACGAGCTTCAGAAGTCAAATCGGTCCTGGGATGAGTTCGTCAAGTCTAATGGCTTTTCCTCTTTCTGCCATTGCCAGTTTGACAACCCTAAGGAATGCAATAAGCATAAAGAGCCGAGTCCTGTTTCGGTTCCTTATTTACATAAACCCCTGTGTAACCCTGGCCATATGAGTCCTAAACCTTGCCATGATCCGGTGTCCACTCCAGTGAGAAGCGCTGATACTCACCTGGGTTCTAAACGCGTGAGGGGATTTTCATTTCTGTCACCGATTACGCCACAAAACAATACAAATAAAATTTGCAATCGTGGACGAGACAGACCAAAAGAAAATTTGGTAGGTAGATTCACCAGGAGTATGGAAAAAGGTAATATTGTTAAAACCCCTGTGACTGACAGTGTTCAGGTTGAGACTGTTGTCTTAGATGATGAAGAAATGGATCTCCCTCTGCCTGTTAATGATAATATTGTTCAGCCTGAGTTCGTTCTGAATCTTGTTGATGAGAATCCTCCTGCCATTGGTAAAGATATTACTGTGGTTGATAAAGATGTTCGGGGGGATTCTGTTATTGATTCTCCAGCAAAAGAAAAGCCTTTGGGTAAAATCCCACCCGATTTTCATTACGTGGGGGATATGATGCATCCTCTGTTCAATAACTGTCTTTTGGACAAGATACGCAGGATGGAGGAAAGGGTAACTGAAATAGTAGCCAATCATGATGTGATGGAGGCTGATAATATGAAGTTAAAGGAGAAAGTGGACTTGAGTGACAAGCATCTCGTGCGCCTGAAAAACCATAAGAACAAACTGATTAGGAGGGTTCTGAAATTACAGAGTGATAATGATTAGAATGAATAGAAGCTTCAGGAGCTTAATGCTCAAGTTGCACTTATGCAGTTTAGGGGGAAATCACCGAGTCAGTCGAGTGGGGTAAACATCCAAGTATTCAATGCACCTGTAAATATGTAATGTTTGGGCGTATTTGCTATCAGTTTCATATTTTGAAGTTTTGATGGATTAACGATCAGGTTACTTCTGTACAGGTATTGATTTGTTTGATTTTTGTTTATTGCATAGTTTTTGTCATTTCGATTTTCGTATGTGTGTTAATTAATTTATTTTTGTGTGTTGCATTGCAGATGATATGGTTGTTGTTCTTGCTGCGGGTTTGATGACTGTCTGTTTTTGGATGATCCCCCACATGATCGGAAACAAAACAACTATCAGACTTTCCAGGTGTTGTTTCGTTGTGATATTTTCGATTTTTATGGATAAAATCTTACCATTTCTTGGCATTTTTACTTATATGGAAAATGACATGTCTTACTTGTCATTTTTTAAAGGGAAATTGGTTAGATGGTTCGATTTTGCTATCTCTAGTTTTTAGGACTGTTTCTCTTTTGAGATTACATGTATTTAAGGGGATATGGCATGTGGGTTAAGGGGTCGATAGTTTGGGGAAAGAGACAACAAGACTGCGGTTTGATATTTTGTAACTGGAGACAGCTTCCTGTCAGCAGATACAATCTTTAAACTGGTGATAAATTATATATATGTTTACAGTTTTATGCTCAGCACATGTGTATGCTATCCTTAGTCTTGTTACTGTTTTTCTATATTATGCATGTTTGTCATAATCTCTTTTATGAAATTGTGCAAATACATTATGTTTGGCTATTAACTTATGCTGATTATCGTTCTGTTAACTAATGCCATGTTGTAAATTGGTGATTGACATCATTATGTACTTGGTTTATACGTCTATTGCATGATCTTGGTGATTTCTTAATTTATTTTGAAGATTGTCAAGATTATTGATATTCCTGTTAACAGATATGATGTCAATTTAAATTGCGATCTGCTCCTGATCAGGATAGTACGTAGGTTAGGATAATATGTTTTTATTTTCTGTTGATTATATTGTTAAAAAATCTATTTGAAACAGATATTTATATTCATGTCATATGTAGGTTATTCTTTTCATTATTGATTAATGTACAGATGTATATAATGTATCTTTGTTAATAATCAATCTTGTTGATAGTTATTTAATCTTCTATCTTTATAAACTGATTTAATTTAGTTTATTAATTCTGTAATTAATAATAGTTATTAATTTGTATAGACATAGATACATATCTAATCAATAATCAGTAGTGTTAGATCTATCTCTTAGATTTTTAAATAGTTATACTTTTAGGCTAACAGAGCCTTTAAACCTGTTGGGAACAACCATCCCAAACAGCTTGGAGCCTGCTTTAAGGATCCTGGTCTGGGTTGTCTTCCCCGTTGTGCGCATAGTCATATACGCCCGTCAACAATGGCGCTAGAAGGAGGGCCTACTTAAGCTAATGGCTGATGAAAACAATCTTGTAGACAAAGTTAATCAACCTATCACCCCTCAAATACAGTCAACTGCACAACCACACTCTCACCATTCATCACGAGTGAATGAAACCCCAGTGAGTGACTCTGTTCAGAATCTGATTTCTCAGTTCAACTCTCCCGGTATTCGCCAACCTGAAGAAATTGACCAGGTCGAACAAGCCATAAATGAATCCCAGATAATTTTAACTAGGGCTTATTCGAATCTCACTGGGCTCCAGCCCACTGAATTACCTCTTCCGCAGATCACTCGTCCTCGCACTCGTCATCCTGAACCTGCTTCGGGAGAACAAGAGCAGTCTTTAGGTGCCATTCCCGATATTCAAATACAACAATCTCTAACAGGCATCAATCAGAATTCCTCTTCTTCAGGACCATCAGCTTCAAGAGGGGCTGGTCAACCACCATCACCACCCCATTTACCTCCTCACATTCATCAAACACTTCCTTCACCGCCTCCAACTCCAAGAAACATGGCAGGTGCAAATCCCCCAAACCCTAATGCTAATATGCCATGGTTAGCTCAGGATGCAGTAGCTGTCCCCAGCGTTCAACACCCTTTACCTAAGCATCCTGAGAAATTATTACCCAAGTTTAACCCTGAGTTCAAAGAGCCAGCAGAAGATCATGTCAAGAAGTTTATGTTGGCAGTTCGACTCCTGGATGTTGAACATGAAGATGTAGTCTGTTGGATTTTCCCTTATACATTTGAGGGTAAAGCATCGACGTGGTATTTTTCACTTACAGCTGGTTCCATTACCAGCTAGAACGAATTCGACCTCGCTTTCATGAACAAATTTGGAGATGACAAGACTCCAGCTGCCTTGGTGCTATAACTGTCTAGAATTCACATGGAAACCAAGGAAAAGGTCAAAGATTTCAACCAACGATTCCTTACTCTAAGAAATAGGATCCCTGCTGCTTCAAGGCCAGCTGAGGATGTCACTATTGAATTTTACACTTCAGCCTTGCCTATGTCAATGGCAATGTTTGTCAGAAAAAAAGCCAAACTTACCCTTGCTGAAAACTTTGAAGAAGCAATTAAGGTTGAGAAGGATATGTCTGCCATAAAACCAAATCCTAGAGTAGACACAGATGCTGCATCTTCTTCTCGTAAGAAGACTGACAGTCCTACCAAGAACACAAACCTTGAGAAAAAAGGTCAGGATTCATTAGACCTAGATATCCTACAAAGAGTTATTAAAAAAATGTCTAATGAAATCATTGATTTAAAGAAAGGCACTTCTGAAAACACTCCTCCTAAAGAACCACCTAGAAAACCTTTCAGAAGGCCATTCCCGAATACAGCTCCCAGACAGACTCCACCGTATGAAGCCAATAGTGTTGATGAAATTAACAGTTTCCTCAAGCTATTAGTTTCAGGTCTAGAAACATCATCTGAAAACAAAACTCAATCTTCAGGATAGAGTTCTGAAGGCACCCAAGATAAAGATAATGACACAAAAGAAAAAGCTCCTCAAGTTATCAGCCACTTCTGGGATACTTCAGAATTGACTGATGACGAAGATGTAGGTGTTGTCAATGTAAACCAGCATCAATATAACACTAGAAGCAAGAAAGATCAACCCTTAGGGGAACCTTCTACAACTGCTATAGATAATAGTTTAGCTGCTCAAACAAAAACCCAACCTGCAAACAGTAAATCTGCACCTTCTCTTGATTTAGAATACGATCTGATTGAAGATTTAAAGAAAATCAGAGCCAACATCTCTATCTATGAACTACTTAAGTTACCGGTAATTAGAGATAAAATGATGCAAGGAGTATCTCCAAGTAAAAGTGGAAAAACTCCTTCAAGTCAAAATAGCTCTGCTAACACTAAAGATAACCCAACAAAATCTTCAGTCAATGCATCATCCATAGGCAAGAAATCTGATTCTTCAACTCCACCTTTTTTACTTACGTTTGAAATATGCAATCGTAAAGTACATAACTGCATGATAGACTTAGGGGCCTCCAAGAATGTTATGCCATACTCTGTATGTAAAAAACTTAATGCTGTCCCTGTGCCTTGTGATACAAGTATTGTACAGCTTGATCGTTCAAACGTAAAAGTAATAGGTAAGTTGAAAGAGGTGTTGATAAGGTTAGCTTTGAATCCTCAAATCCATTTTATTATTGATATAATCGTAGCAGACATCCCAGAAGCATATGGTCTATTTCTCAGCAGAGATTGGTCTGAGAAACTGAAGGGATATTTTGCTATTGATTGGTCACACTTATGGATATCTCATAATGGTCGCCCGAATAAAATCAGAATTGATCGGGAACGCTACATGAAGCATACCGTCACCGAATTGGATGATTCGAATGAACTGGTATTATTCACCGACACCATAATGGGAAACTATATGGTAGATTCTTTCTTTGGGGATTTTGAAGCTGAAACTTCATCAATAACAGGTGCAAAACAACAGTCTGAAATATGCCATTTTCACAAGTTCCAGATGAGATTCCAGCCCCAAATGCGGCATACTTAGATCTGAACAATGGTATTTGGTCTTTATATTTCGACGGATCTAAGGCAAAAGAAGGGGCTGGTGCAGGTTGCTTGCTGATAGACCCCTATCGGAAAAGATATTTCATCGTCTGCAGGTTAGAATTCGAATGCACCAACAACGTGGCTGAATACGAAGCTCTGATTCAAGGGCTGAAAAAAGCAATTGACCTGGGAGCCAAAGATTTGGTAGTGTTAGGGGAATCTGAGATAATTGTTAGACAGGTATGTAACACCATCCATTGCATTGCTGGACACCTGAGAAATTATCAGGCAGAGGTATGGAATTTACTATTAGCATTTGAAGCATTTAACATAAGTTCCATCCCTCGTTATCTAAATCAGGAAGCTGATCTTTTAGCTAATGTTGCTTCAAGATTAATTCCATCTGAAGGAATGCTTACTGATTCTTTCTCGGTTGAATTTCTATTCAGACCTTCTATACCTGACAACATAGCAAATTGGAGAGTCTTTGACAACGACAAGTAGTTGATCGATTTTCTGACTTTGAAGGACACTTTTAAGGATGCGGTCATTGACGAAATGACTCACGATGAGGATCTATATAATTTTGCGGTAATCCATAAGCCTTGCTCAATTCAGGAATCTCTCAATCAGGTTAGTGCTCTTCCCAGATCAGTAATCAAACTTGAGAAATTCTATGACTTGAAGGATAAATTTAAAGCTGCAAGGAATTGTAAAACTAATAGCTCCATCATGCAATCTGACATTGTAAATCTAGGTACTGAACATAACCCTCAATGTGTAAATATGGGCAGTACATGTACTCCCCAGGAAAAAACAGCCTTCATTAAGCTCTTCAATGAGTTCAAAGACATATTTGCATGGATGTATGACGATCTGAAAACATTTGATCCTAATATAATGCAACATGTCATTCCTATGAAACCAGAGGCTAAGCCTTTTCAACAAAAAATGAGGAAAATGCATTCTAGCCTAGAGCCAGCTGTCAAAAAGGAGTTGAACAAACTCCTTGCCGCCAGAATAATTTTCCTGGTTCGGCATGCACAGTGGGTGGCAAATCTTGTCCCCGTCAGAAATAAAAATGGTGACATCAGGTTATGTGTCGATTTCCAAAACCTGAATAAGGTTTCAGATAAGGAAAATTATCCCGTTCCTCCAATGGAGAAAATTTTGCAACAGGTCTCCGGATCTGAAATGTTTTCACTTCTAGATGGTTTTTCAGGGTACAACCAAGTTTTAGTATCCAAAGCTGACCAGTTGAAAACAACTTTTAGGACTCCTTGGGGAACCTATGCATATAGGAAGATGCCATTTGGTCTAATAAATTCCGGAGCAACATTCCAGAGGGCAATGGATATCGCCTTCAGAGGTCTGATCGGTAAGTTTGTTGTTATCTATCTTGATGATATTACCATCTTTTCAAAAAACATAATTGATCATTTAACTCATCTCAGGAGAGTTTTTGAGTGTTGCAGGAAGTATGGGATTTCTCTAAATCCTAAGAAATCTATCTTTTCAGTCACAGAAGGTAAGTTGCTGGGTTTTGTTGTTTCTAAACAAGGCATCAATATTGACCCAGAACGTACCCGTGCTATATCACAGATTTCGATGCCTCACTCAAAGAAGTCTATGCAGTCGTTTCTTGGAAAGATAAATTTTGTTTCTAGATTTATTCCTGGGTTCACGGAAATTGTTAGGCCGCTTCAGAAAATGAACAAGAAAGATGTTGATTTTAAATGGTCTACTGATGAGAAGCAATCTTTTCATGACATATTGAAAGCTATTGCTGAAGCTCCTACTCTAACTAGCCCATATTTTTCCAAACCTTTCATTTTGTATACGTTTGCTTCTGATTCTTCATATGCTGTTGTTCTGACACAGATAAACTAGGAAAATAATGAAGCTCCTATCGCTTTTACGAGTTCTGGTTTGAACGGTGCAGAGTTGAACTACCCAGAAGTAGACAAGCAAGATTTCGCGGTTTTCAAATCTGTCAAACATTTCAGGCCTTACTTGCTGAAGTCCCACACCAAAGTCATTGTACCATATTCTGCAATTAGCAACCTCTTGGTGCAAAAGGATCTTGGTGAAAAACGAGCACATTGGGTTACGACACTTCAGGAATACGACCTAGAAATAAAACCTTTAAAGATTGTCAAGGGACAAGGACTCTGCAAGCTAGCAGCTGGGTCTGCGGACAGTTCTGAACCTGATCTGCACTTCTTTAGCGAACCTTCTTTATTTGAAAGGGAAGTTTTTCCAATCTCTACTCCTCCTGATTCTTGGTATAATGATATTAAGTTCTTTTTATTGCATGGGAATGCTCCTGAATATTTAGACCCACGTAATAAAAGAGCTTTGAGATTGAGATCTGCCCCTTATCAGCTTATTGATAACATTTTGTTTAGAAAGAATTTCGAAGGAGTTTTCCTTCGTTGTCTGGAAAGAAATGAGGCTGATAATGTGTTATCTCAACTACATGCAGGACCGGCCGGAGGACACTTTAGCGGAGAAACCACTTCCCATAAGATACTTAAAGCTGGTTACTGCTGGCCCACACTGTTCAAAGATGCATATGCTTTCGCCAGGAAGTGCCAGGAGTGTCAAAGAGCAGGAGGCAGACTGAAGAAGGCAACGTTACCCCTCCAGCCGGTGATTATCGAAGTCCCATTTCAGCAATGGGTTCTGGATATTGTTGGCCCAATCACACCAGCTTCTTCACAGCAACATAAATACATTTTGACAGCCACAGACTACTTCACTAGATGGGTTGAGGCCATCCCTTTGCGAGTAGTTAATTCAGAACAGGTGATATCGTTCCTTGATTCCTTTATTATCACCAGATTCAGTGTTCCTGAATCCTTGATTTTTGACAATGCAACTTATTTTTCCTCTGTTAAATTAACTGAGTATGCATTGGAAAAGGGAATAAAATTAAAGTAGTCAACTAATTATTACCCCCAGGGTAAGGGGTTAGCACAATCTTCTAATAAAAATTTAATCAAGATTCTGAAACGTACGATGGTAAATCATCACAAGAATTGGCATAATGCCTTATCGAATGCCTTGTGGGCTGACAGAGTGACTCCCAAAGCTGCTATCGGAAACTCCCCCTTTTTCCTGGTATATGGAAAGGAAGCTATTTTTCCTCCTCATTTGTTCTTACCCTCTTTACAGCTCTCCCAGTCGGTGCAGGAGACACCTTGTTCTGCCATGGAGCATCGAATTAACACCTTGCATAAAATAGAGGAAGATAGGGAGTTAGCTAGGAAAAAGTTTGAAAAACACCAGCAAACCGTGAAGCATTGGTTTGACCTCAGAAAGTCAGTCAGTCGGGATTTGGAAGTAGGTGACTTAGTCCTGAAACGAGACAAGGAACACGAAGATAAAGGAAAACACACAAATTTCCAATGCCTGTGGCTGGGACCATTTATTATTACAGAAAAACTTGGTCCTAGCACGTTCAGGTTGCAAACATTGGAAGGTGACATTGACAACCTTCCAGTAAATGGTCACCTGATTAAGAGATATTTTTGCTGATCCCCCTCAAGGGATTATCCTGTATATACCTGTGTGGTGTGCTTGCTTGATGGATTTTATTTCGTTTTCCTTCTGATTTATTTGCTGTTTTATTTGTGTGTTGTGAACTTGATCAATTTATCAAACCTCAAACTGATGACTGATTTCAAGTTCTGTCATTGATCTGTAAATCATGCACAAATTCATTACTATCCTGGAAACTGTCATTCTGTTTTACTTCTTGAACAGAGAATGGTGTTTTCATAGTTCTAGATTTTACCAGAAACTTTTAAACCATGTTAATATTAATTAATTATATCAGTCTCTGCAAATATTTTCCCAAAGGGATTAGGGCAGTACTTGGTAAATTTATCTATTTAAATATTTTATGCCATCCCTTCTCGTAAAGAGGATCAGATTTGCCTCCCTATATACAAAGATAATCTCATTTGAGATTAACAATAACTACGTTCTGGACAAGGATGGACTGGAACATTTGCAAAAACAATCTAAAGGACAGAAGGTCTCATAACGAGCTGATCTATTCAGGATCATAGGTTTGCATTCAGTAACATTGTCGTCTCCGGTCACCAAGCTTGGGCAATGACCCTTGGACAGAAAACTCTGAGGGGTGAAAGGTCTCATCATGAGCCAGTTCATTTTATTGTAATGCAGACTGGTGACTGACATGGTTACTATCTGGTTACCAAGCCTGAACCATGGCCTTCATGAGGAATAAAATTAGAAGAAAATAATGGTAACAGTTCACCCCGACCAAAATCGTATATTTATAACTAGCATATGGGATACTGGCATTCTGTGGGTTTTGAAGCAACCCTGTCGAGGCTATGAACGCTTGCTGGTAGTAGGGCCATGCTTATGGTATTGAGATTTTATTCTTTAGAACTAAGCCATTTACTGTCTTACTCTTTAACGACTGATTTTTTGTTAGAAACCTGATCCTTATCAAATGAATGAATGAAACTGTAATTTTCTGGTAATTTTTAGAGCTGTGAAATGCTTGAATCTATTTAAGATGTTAAAATAGTAATCTCTATATAATGGATTATATTAAGGATTTAATTTCTTTGTTCGCATGATTTCAGGTCAAAGAACAGAGATAACTGTTCCGCCCAGCAAGTCGCCATCTGTTGTGCCCCTGCTCAACAGCCTTTAAAAAACATATTTCATCAAACAAAATCTCATTTTGTTTTGATGAAATGTTCAAATTTTAAAGGGGAAAATCTAATGATATATCAGCTACTGAAAAGGTGTTCTCCCCTGAGCTACTGATTCAACAAAATTCCATATTTTCAAACAACCTTTGTAAACTATATTAGATTAGCGAAATCACTACTAGTATGGAGTTATTATTTTGGGTGGATGAGTATTAATGATTCCTATATCTGTTATCGTCAGCCTAGTCTTGCACCTTATCCAAAACATTATAAATCTATTTTATTGATTGATTTCATTACTATAACTATTTATAGGCTCACGATATTGAATAGTTGATCTTGGTATGGTTGGTCACATTATTATGGATTTCATTTGTGATTTGATTAATGGTTATTAATGGTTGGTTTGTTATGACTTTGGTAAAAGCCTAGAGCACGAAGGCCAAATTTTTTATGTGCCATATCCGCCATAGCCTAAGTTCACGAATCATGCTTGATATTACCACAGCTGTTTACGTTGATCATTATAATATGGTCTGTATTGCAAAGTCTAGTTTCGACTTGATGGGTTGTAATTATGTTCTATTGTCTGCCACCTTTGAAGGGTAAGTCGAATCTATGGTAGGGAGATATGTATTATGGTTTATCGTCAGATCAATTTATGTCGTAGCCTCCATCCTGATCCACCTGTTATGAAGTCGATATGCTATCATGACACTAGTACTGAACCCTGTACATCATGTCTAAGTCTTAGTACTTGTCCTCCATCGTGGCTACCTTTCAATGGAACACTTGTTCTGTGTACAGCGAAGGGCCTCATATCATTAATGCCAGTTAAACAATGATAACATGAGTTATCTGGAGTCTTCGACCGTCATTCTTCATTAATCGATTACCTCTCTGAGCGATAATGTTTTCGTTTATGCCGAACTTGCAGGGGTATAGTCTGTGTTTATGCATGGCTTATTCTGCTTATCACAAGGTGAAATTTCATCACCTGTTCTTGCTCAGTATTTACCCAGAGTGCTCCTTCTCTAATTTGCTGCCTTGTGCCGAGCTGTGGTAATTGTTTTGTGTGCGGTTACGTGCCTTGACGCAGTCAGTAATGGCGCCAGTAGTGAGGGTTGAGCCCTACGAAATGACATTGCTGGATCTGAACCCTGAGCTGTCAGCAAAGTTTGAGGCTATTGGGTGGATGCCGTTCATAAGTAAATTCTCTGATTTGAACCCCGAAGTCATAAGGGTTTTCACTCTCTCTCTGGTTGATTTTTAGGCAGAAGTGGGTGATCTCCATTTTAGGGTGGACGAGTGATCAATAGCGGTTGCCACTGGCCTGTCGCTGACCAGTGAGAGATGGTTTAAATACAAGAGGATGGACATTACTGAGTGGCACCAGCTACTAAAGAACCCTGGTCAAGAAGTGTCGTAGTGGAGTAGCTCGCATGTACTTCAAAAAGGAATGGCGTTCTATTCTAGATTTGATCCACAGATACCTGACTTGTGAAGGCCACTTGTCTTCAGCGTACGTCTATCATCTCAGGCTCATGTCTGCGTTTATAGGTTTCCCACTAAACTTACCCTATTATTTGTTGCAAAGTCTGTTTAAGATGTCTGCTGCCATTAAAAGGGGTCCTAAGAATGTTAGTCATAGTCTCTTTCATCATGGCTTAGTCCGCATGTTAATTGATAAGGAGCTTCAGAAGTCAAATCGGTCCTGGGATGAGTTTGTTGAGTCTAATGGCTTTTCCTCTTTCTGCCATTGCCAGTTTGACAACCCTAAGGAATGCAATAAGCATAAAGAGCCGAGTCCTGTTTCGGTTCCTTCTTTACATAAACCCCTATGTAACCCTGGCCGTATGAGTCCTGAACCTTTCCATGATCCGGTGTCCACTCCAGTGAGAAGCGCTGATACTCACCTGGGTTCTAAACGCGTGAGGGGATTTTCATTTCTGTCACCGATTACGCCAAAAAACAATACAAATAAAATTTGCAATCGTGGACGAGACAGACCGAAAGAAAAGTTGGTAGGTAGATTCACCAGGAGTATGGAAAAAGGTAATACTGTTAAAACCCCTGTGACTGACAGTGTTCAGGTTGAGACTGTTGTCTTAGATAATGAAGAAGCAGATCTCCCTCTGCCTGTTAATGATAATATTGTTTAGCCTGAGTTCGTTCCGAATCTTGTTGATGAGAATCCTCCTGCCATTGGTAAAGATATTCCTGTGGTTGATAAATATGTTCGGGGGGATTTTGTTATTGATTCTCCAGCAAAAGAAAAGCCTGTGGGTACAAGCCCACCTGATTTTCATTACGTGGGGGATATGATGCATCCTCTGTTCATTAACTGTATTTTAGACAAGATACACAGGATGGAGGAAAGGGTAACTGAAATAGTAGCCAATCGTGATGTGATGGAGGCTGATAATTTGAAGTTAAAGGAGAAAGTGGACTTGAGTGACAAGCATCTCGTGTGCCTGAAAAACCATAAGAACAAACTGATTAGGAGGGTTCTGAAATTACAGAGTGAGAATGATAAGAATGAAGAGAAGCTTCAGGAGCTTAATGCTCAAGTTGCACTTATGCAGTTTAGGGGGCAATCGCCGAGTCAGTCGAGTGGGGTAAACATCCAAGTATTCAATGCTCCTGTAAATTTGTAATGTTTGGGCGTATTTTCTATCAGTTTCATATTTTGAAGTTTTGATGGATTAACGATCAGGTTACTTCTGTACAGGTACTGATTTGTTTGATTTTTGTTTATTGCATAGTTTTTATCATTTCGATTTTCGTATGTGTGTTAATTAATTTATTTTTGTGTGTTGCATTGTAGGTGATATGGTTGTTGTTCTTGCTGTGGGTTTGATGACTGTCTGTTTTTGGATGATCCCCCACATGATTGGAAACAAAACGACTATCAGAATTTCCAGGTGTTGTTTCGTTGTGAGATTTTCGATTTTTATGGATCGAATCTTACCATTTCTTGGCGTTTTTATGTATATGGAAAATGACATGTCTTACTTGTCATTTTTTAAAGGGAAATTGGTTAGATGGTTCGATTTTGCTATCTCTAGTTTTTAGGACTGTTTCTCTTTTGATATTACATGTATTTAAGGGGAGATGGCATGTGGGTTAAGGGGTCGATAGTTTGGGGAAAGAGACAACAAGACTGCGATTTGATCTTTTGTAACTGGAGACAGCTTCCTGTCAGTAGATACAATCTTTAAACTGGTGATAAATTATATATATGTTTACAGTTTTATGCTCAGCACATGTGTATGCTATCCTTAGTCTTGTTACTATTTTTCTATATTATGCATGTTTGTCATAATCTCTTTTATGAAATTGTGCAAATACATTATGTTTGGCTATTGACTTATGCTGATTATCGTTCTGTTAACTAATGCCATGTTGTAAATTGGTGATTGACATCGTTATGTACTTGATTTATACGTCTATTGCATGATCTCGGTGATTTCTTAATTTATTTTGAAGATTGTCAAGATTATTGATATTCCTATTAACAAATCTGATGTCAGTTTAAATTGCGAACTGCTCCTGATCAGGATAGTACGTAGGTTAGGATAATATGTTTTTATTTTCTGTTGATTATATTGTTAAAAAATCTATTTGAAACAGATATTTATATTCATGTCATATGTAGGTTATTCTTTTCATTATTGATTAATGTACAGATGTATATAATGTATCTTTGTTAATAATCAATCTTGTTGATAGTTATTTAATCTTCTATCTTTATAAACTGATTTAATTTAGTTTATTAATTCTGTAATTAATAATAGTTATTAATTTGTATAGACATAGATACATATCTAATCAATAATCAGTAGTGTTAGATCTATCTCTTAGATTTTTAAATAGTTAGACTTTTAGGCTAACAAAGCCTTTAAACATGTTGGGAACAACCATCCCAAACAGCTTGGAGCCTGCTTTAAGGATCCCGGTCTGGTTTGTCTTCCCCGTTGCACGCATAGTCATCTACGCTCGTCAAAAGATTCATTAGTTATTTCAGAATCTATATCAGATTATGGAGCTCAATCATTCGCTCTCCAGAGTCCCAGGGATTCTCCACCTATGGTCACAAGCTCATCTCCTCACAGAACTAGTAAATAGAAAGACATTCTGCATCCGCATGGACACTTGCTCCTAATATTTGGGGCTGATTTTACCACTCATGGTTTGCTGTTCAAGGTTGCAACATATCAGTTTCTTGAGTGTTCCACACATGGTTCGAATCCTCAAGAACCTTTGCTCTCTCTTCAGATGATTTCAGTTGCTCTACATGGGTCCAGTTTTCACCGTGCAGCTATTTGTATTTCTGATTCAGTTGAGTGCATTGTTCTTCTTCCAAAGTGGAAGATTCCTCCAGACATCTTCACCAAAAGATTTTCAGAAAAGAGTTTCACTTACCTCCGTTCACTGTTGGGGGTGAGTTCATCATGGTGATCCAGACTACTTTCAGTGTTCAGCTTGAGGGGGGGTTTT
The DNA here is from genome assembly GCA_001517045.1 of Pseudotsuga menziesii. NCBI lineage: Eukaryota > Viridiplantae > Streptophyta > Pinopsida > Pinales > Pinaceae > Pseudotsuga > Pseudotsuga menziesii. Next base: position 507,144 of record LPNX010050072.1, read on the forward strand.
TTCCCACTGGGTTTTCCCTCTTTTCCTCATTTAGTTTGTTTTGAGAATTGTTTCAGTTGCTTTATTGTACAAGGTGACCTATGGCCTTTGTTTCCAGGGCCCTAGCATTTTATGCATCTATGTTTTCTAACTCTTCCCGAGTATAGCTTAAGGGGGGGTGTTGGAGACATTTACCTTCATACTCACTCCTTCGGTCAAATTGGCCTAGTTAAACCACTATCCTAAGTTTAATTGACATAAGTGGAGCATTAATTACCATCATCCCAGTCACTCCCATGCCTACCTACAGTCAAGGAGGCTAACTTAGCCTTCTCCTACAGTCAAGGAGGCTAACTGGAGCACTCCAGGGGTGATCTGTGTGACATTCATGCACCTAATTGCTAACTGGTGGTTATTTTCAGTTCAACCAATCAGTTACAGTCAGTTAAGGCACCTCCATTCATTAAATATATTATTTAATGATTATTTATTATTATTTTAATGAACTGGAGTGAACAAGGCGCCTTCACCAACTTCTGATGGTCACTTCAGCTTCACTTAACCTCATCAGGGTTTATTGGAGTCATGCAGTACTAGCACTTGATGATTGGATTGCTATGACATGTGTTTGATCTCCTTCAGTTGAGATTCAGTCATTTATTGCACTCCAACTTCAGTTAGGGTTTGGTGAGTCAATTAGGGTTTTGGTCAAGTGGTTAACTGAGTGAGATTGCATGGCAAAGAGTCAGTTAAGCTAGACTCACTCACTGAATTCGAATTGTCCCTTAGTTATTCGAATTCTTCATGGAGTTAAGCTATTGCTATGCATGGAAATTGTAATCCTTTATTGTTTATATGATATACAGAGAGGAAACCTATTTGGTATTCCAGTTATTTCCAATTCATGAGTATTTGTCAATTATTCTTTGATGATTTTGATTCCTAGTTCCTAGATCATGTGCAAGAATTAATACATGGATACTACCTGCACAAGCAATTTGAACCAGATCGTTGGAACCGTAGTAATCAGTACTAATTATGAGTTTTGGTATATTAAGATGAATACATTTATCCAACTCAACAAATGTTGGGATATGGTTGAAACTAAGTTCAAATAACCTGACAAAAATGATCTAGACTCAATGAGTAATGCCCAGAAAAATTCTGTTGAAGCTCATCGAGACCAAGATATCACAGCCAAATGGCTGATCCAAAGTTGCATCAAGGATTCCATTTTCCCATGGATCTCTGAAGTGTCCAGTGCATATCAATATTGGAATCTGATCGCATATTCCTACAAGGGAACATACATAGTAAAAATGGTAATATTGCAAACTCTTTGAATTTAGTTTGAAAGTTTGAAAATGAAGGAAATATAAATTGTAGATTAGTTTATGACTAGGGTTTCAGGCATTGTAACCCAATTTCAAACCTATGGAAAACCTCTATAACAAAAGGTTGTTATTCATAATATTATAAGGCGTCTCACCAAGAAATTTGCTATGGTGGTCATTGCTATAGAAGAAGTAAAATATCTGTCTCAGTTCACCCTATAAGAATTGACTGGATCCCTTTTATCTCATGAATCTTGACTCAATCAAGAAGAAGAGTCATTGAAAAATGATTTTAGCACCCAAGCTTCCCTCAGTAGAGGTGGAGGTAGAGGAGGACGAGTTAGAGAAAGAGGAGGGTGAGGAGGGCCTTCTCATACAGAGTACAAAATTATTCATGAACATCCAGACCAATCAAAGCACTCTCATAAATCTCAAGGTCAGAGGGGGAGAGGAAAGAGATGGACCAATAAGTCCAATATTTAGTGAAACTACTACAAGAAGTAAGGTCACTATGAACAAGAATGCATAAATAAGAAATAATATCGGGACAATGGAAGAGCCCATGTTTCAAAAGAAGAAGAATATTCATCAGAGGTTATGTTCATCTATTATCAAGATACTAAAGAACACTGCAACACAGATTTATGGCTACTAGATAGTGGTTGCAACAATCACATGACAGGTAACAAATCACTATTCTCTAGTTCAGATTCCTCTGTTGTCATGAATATAAGGCTAGAAGTTTACTTTCTAGTTCCAGCTAAAATAAAATGTACTATTCTTGTGCTTACAAGGTAGAATGAAAAGAATTTTATTCATGAGGTTTTCTATGTACAACATATGAATGTCAATCTAATCAGTATAGGTTAATTACACCAAAAAAATATGATCTTCTCTTTTTTGATACATACTTTGTTATTTATGATAAATCCCCCAATAGGAGACTCATAAATAAAGTTGAAATGACTAAGAATAGGATATTTCCACTCAGTCTCAGGATTTCCAACCTTACATAGTACGTATCCCATACTGTCTCTAGTCCAGATGAAACTTGGTTGTGGCATGGTAGATTTAGTCATATTCCTTTCAAGTGTCTCAATATCCTACACAAATAGTCCATGGTTAAGGGATTATTAGTTATAAATGAAGAATCTAGATCCTGTGAGGATTATATAATTGGGAAACATCAAAGGGATAGCTTCCCCACTTCCACATCTAGAGCCAAAGAACATATTGAGATAGTTCATACAGGCCTCTATGGACCCATGTAAACAATTTTACTCAATAAATAGGAGGTATCTTTTTTTTATGACATTTATTGATGATTTTAGCAGGAAAATATGGATTTATTTCCTCAAGAAAAAAAAAGAGACCTTCTCAAGGTTCAAAGAGTTCAATACGCTCACTAAGAAGTAGTCTAGAAATTTCATTAAAGTGCCTAGGTTAGATGGTGGAGGTGAATATGATTCACATGAGTTTACAGATTTCTGCAAGCAACATGGCATCCATAAACAGTTCACTACCAGATATACTCCACCACATAATGGATTTGTTGAACGAAAAAAAATACCATCATGAACATGGAACGTAGCATGTTGTAACACAATAAGCTATTAGATGAGTATTGGTCTAAATTTGTTGCATACTCAGTCTACTTTCTCAATAGATCACCCATGGTGAGTGTTCATGACAAGATTCTTGAAGAAACATGGAGTGGCACTAAGACTAGTGTTGCACATCTAAGAGTTTTGGTTCTGTTTCATTTGCTCATGTACCTAAAGATATCAAAATAAAGATGGATAAGAAGAGAGAGAAATGTATTTTCATTGGTTACAGTGAACATCAAAAGGATTACAAGTTGTATAATCATGCCCCCAAAAATATTGCGGTGAGAAGAGATGTGGATTTTCTTGAAGACAAATGTTGGAGTTATCCTTCAGAAATAAATCAGCAATAAAGTGTATATATGCTAGATATAGCTA
>LPNX010050072.1:510922-578905 GCA_001517045.1 Pseudotsuga menziesii
CAGTATACTTTGTTTTCCAATCAACCCACATATTTTGATGAACCAGTAAAGGATGCACAGTGGGTACAAGTAATGAATGAATAGATTGATGTTATTGACAAGAATCATACTTGGCCCTCTTGTTGGTATCCCTATAGAAAAAACTAATATTGGATTCAAATGGGTCTATAAGACCAAACTGAATGAAAAATGAGAGTTATAAAACCACAAGGAAAGGTTGTTTTCCAAACGATATGTAGAACAATATGGTGTAGATTATGATGAAACATTTTCTCTTTTAGAAAGGATGGATACCATCAGATTTGTAGTTGCCATTGCAACACAAAATTAGTTGCATATTTATCAAATGGACATGAAATATGTAATACCTCATTTTTCACCCCATGGTATTTAATTGTACATGATGTAATTCCTATATGTAAATCATGGCGAGGAGCTCAAGGAAATGACCCTACCCATTATTGATTTCTTATGGATAGGTGATCAAGGTTGAAACCTATGGATTTGTGTGCTAAGTCAAGCATAATAGATATATTTTGATATATCATGTAAATGTACAAATTAAAATAAAGCCACATCTATCTATGGGACTGCAAATATTAAAGAGATGGGGGCATGATTACACAAGGGATAGGAATGGGAGTTATTCAAAACCCCTGAGCCAATAGGATGAGACCATATGTCCATGGGAGAACCCATGTACCCCTAGCTACCTTTTGTCCTATGTTCTCAATCATCAAATTTATTCCAGAAGTTGGTTGAGGCAGTTAATGACTTGGGTAGAGCAGGGTATGGAAGTTAGATTGATTGACTGAGAAAAGCATGTATCTTGCAGTCCGAGGAAACACATTATTTCTTATACAACAATTAAACTTGCATGGGAATGCATTCCCATCCTCTCATCCTTGAGTCATGCTGAGCGTGGGGACGAGGGATTTCATCCAGTATTTCATGATGTTGGGTAAATCCTTCAGGGGATGAAGAGTCATTTTTGTTTGTGTGTGCCATGTGTTCTTCCTACAGAGAGAGAGCTATGTTCCATTCAGGGACATTCACCATCCTCAGCCGCACAAGGGTTCAGGGGACTGAGTATTTGCAAATATTTTTCCTTTGTCGAGCAAGGGAAGTGGGGATCACTTGATTTGGTGAGAAAGTGTGGCCATCTGTGGTTTCCCCATCATTATTGTGCAATGGTCTCCTCTGTCAGAGAGTGAATGTATGCCTGATAAACCCATTGTGGATGATGGCTTGGCCAAGTGCCTGATAAACACATTTGTAGCTTGGTTGGATAGTTTGATAAACCCACTTTGAATGATGGCTTGGATGAGTGCCTGATAAACCCATATGTGGCTTGATTGATCCCTATCTTGGAATTTTGTTTGAATATGAATAGTTTGACAAGCCCAATTGTATGTTGCCTTCACTGAGTAAGCCTAATAAAACTAGAATTATTTGGCTTGTAATCATGTAGCCTTATAAGACCTATTTGAATGATGGCTTGGCTGAGTGCCTGATAAACCCATATGTGGCTTGGATTGATTGTGTGTGCGCTCTAGTTTGGTTGTGTATAAGCCTATTGTTTCCCTAGTTCCTTGTGGAAATCATGCCCAGCTTGGGGGTGGTAGTGTGTTGAGAGATTAATGAACACATTGGCTTATGGTTGGGTGGAATGTTGCAACAACATAGCTAGTTACGGGACAACTTAATCATCAATATAAGTATCTATGTTATGCTTGTTTGTGATATGTATTGTCTATGAATTGCTATGTTCATGCTGAAGGCTTGTTGATGATCAAGTAGAGGTTAATTGCATATGAATGTACTGGTATTTTTTGTATATGACTTGTATGTTTTATGCATTCTACTTCTGTTCCTACCTTATGCTTTTATATTGCATTTTCCTAAATTTCATGAAGGATAGAATCCTGTTACAGGGTCAAATATGTAGCTCAGGTAATAAATGTGGTGATTCCACCCCTTGAAATCCTCCTAAGGGAAAGTTGAATAAGGATGAGAATGGGTGTTTCGATTTTCGAGGTCCAAGGTCCAAGGTTGGAAGTCAGAAAGAAGAAGGATAGCTGAAACCTCTGAGGAAAGTTGGATTTTTTATTCCTAAAGTCAGAAAGCAAAAGTCGGGAAGTTGGAATTCAAAAAGTGGAAGGATAGTTGAAACCTCTAAGGAAATTTGGATTTATGATTCCTGAAGTCAAAAAGCGGAAGGATAGCTGAAACCTCTAAGGAAATTTTGGATTTTTTATTCCTGAAGTTAGAAAGTGGAAGTCGGGAAGCCAAAAGTCAGAAAGCGGAAGGATAGCTGAAACCTTTAAGGAAAGTTGGATTTCTGATTCCCAAATTCAAAAAGAAGAAGTTGGGAAGTCGAAATTTAGAAAGAGGAAGGATAGCTGGGAGTTCTACAGAAAGTTGGATTTCTGATTCCCGAAGTCGGAATCCAGAAGCTGTAAGGCAGGAAGCCAGAAGTTGGAAATAGGAAAGGTGTCAGGAGAATACTGTTGGCCACTTTTCCTAACTCACATGACCCAGGTTCTAGGCAGCCCGTTAACCCAACAAATGCCTGAGATACCGACCCGACAGAGAAATATCCATCAGAAACACCTGCAAAGCAGACGCTATCTCACCTGAGATATCTGTTCGATGGGTAACCACTAGAACCATGTTTTTGTGATTCTCGAGTGATTATGGTCCCTTGGCACGTAGCCAAGGAGCTTGACTAAGGCACAAGGACGGAGTCATCTCCACCGAATTGTAGTGCACACCGTGCATATAGTCTACTAACTACTAATGACGTGACATAGATTCAGCCTTAGTACTTTAAATGTGTCAGAATGTAAAAGTAAGCTATCCGACAGGAATAGCATACAGGTGCGTGACAAGGCTCGTGCCATGAACATAAAGTAACACTTTAGAAGCAGTGCATAATAGCATATTCATGCATTTGAGATCTTATTGACAATGCGGCATTCATTCAATCATAACAGGAGTGGCATTAGGAGCATAAACAATCAAAACATAAAGACTCACAGCATTAATCATCCATTTGAACACAAGAGATAATGTGGAAACACATATGGGAAAAACCACCAAGGTGCTCTTCATCTGGCATGAGAAAAGGATATAGCACATTGCAGTCTGCAGGCTGCAGAATGATATTAGGATAGGTATTTATGGCTCAGAATTATAATTCTCATTCTCTCTGTCTTATTTCTCCTAATCTACCACTGCCATCTACAGATCTGCACTCAGCCGAAATCAACCTCTCTAGCAGAGCTCTTCTTTTACTGCACTAACTCGGGCTGCATCCTGTAGACTCCTAGATACCTTACTACTCAGAGATCTCTCTTATGTTAACCATTCCCAAAAATATATTGAACTACTAACCTAAAATTAATGACGACCAACAATCACCAACCTTATAACTATTGAATCCCTCCTATTTATACTATTTTACATGGCCACATAGGGCCAACTGCATACATGTAATCTATTAAATGTCACCATCAGCTTACCCTTAGGCTACAGCTGTGGTGATCATGACTTGACACAAGGCACTATTGACTTGACTTATAAATATCCCCTCATATGTGCGTAGCTGCAGGATTACGCTGCCATAAACATCCATGATCTAGATTCTGCACCTGTCGCTTTCTAGCTGTTATCATTTGTGTGCTTCTGCACTTGCCTTTCCTTCTCCATGCATCTGTCCATTCTGTATGTGCTGTTCCTTTGCTTCCTTCATGATCTTCCTTTGTTTCTATCATGCACACGACGCACCTTCTTTGATTTCCCGCGAGCTTCTTCCTTGTGCTCCTTTCCCAGGCCAACAAATACATTGCATTGCTAGATTTCTGATTTCCAAATTTGGAACTTGGAAGGAGAAAAGTCGTAATCTGAAAAACATAAAGGTGATAGGTGGATACCTTGCATTGTTGGATTTCCAATTTCTGAGGTCGGAGGTCAGAGGACGGAAGTCGAAAAAGTCAGTTTAGTTAGGAAATGGCCATTCTATATGCAAAATGGATTATTGAAGGTCAGAACGACTGTAATAGTGGTTCTAAGCCCAAGATGAAAGTTGGAGAATAGGTTAACATCCATAACTGGTGTTTATCAGAATAACAAAGGAGGATCTTTAAGCAAAATTTTTAAATAATCTGCGTTATGGGGTATGGGGACGTGCCATTGTGGTATCAAAGCTTATTGTTATAGCATTGGGACTTGATGGGACAAGTTGAACAGTTAACAGAGTTGTTGGTAAAGGGTTTCAACACATTGTTAGGCTCATAATAGAGAAAACTATCATGGGCAGTGGGTAAGTGGTTTTGATTCTGAAATTATAAAAAAAATTATGTGTTAACACATTTTGCAGAGTCATAGTGCCATTTTAAAAATTGGGTTTTTGGCTCAGTCATGAGAACCTACAACAGGTATGATGCACAGAATCCCTATGAGCATGAGGAATATGCTATGGGGGGGAATGTCTGAGTTGGAAACGGTGAAAGAGAGTCTAATCGAAGTATATTTCAAGAGACGCCGCCAGAGATTGCGACCACCATGAGAATCTTGATTAAAGCTCATGAAGAGCAACATCAATTGAATGCCGCCATGTTGTTGTTAGAATTTGAATACCATTTAGATATTCATGCAGATATTTTTGATAATGTTGCAGCAATTGAATGGAGAATGAAAATACAAATACAACAAGAAAAATCACATAGGAAATGGACAAGTATTGCTCAGGAATTTACAGTATATTCATCATATTAATATCCGGTGTTAAAATGTAGTTTACATAGGTAGAATTTGAATGCATGAGTAATGAATTCGAATCCTCCATGTGGATAATACTGTATCTAACTGAATCTCTAACTCAAGGTCTCCCAATAAATATCTGAGTCCAAATAGACAACTCCCTGATGACCAATAACTCAACAACCAGTGACAACTAGTTAACTCAGTGCAACTGAGAGTGAGGTAGGTAATAAAAGCGCTCCTCCCACTGCAACCATGCATTATCCATGCATTAGTATCACTAGCTTAACTGCCTATGAACTAACTGAAGGTAATTGGGAGCTAACTAATACTAACTAGTACTAACACCAATTAACTGAAGTAGGTTCATGCCGGGACTCCCAGTTGCTCCTAAAATGTAGGGATTGGTCTAGGAGGAACCCTAACTGATGCACGCACATGCAGTAAGTGGTATTTAACCTCTATTAGTGTTCCCCACACTTCAATGACTGGTACATGTGTCCCAATTGGTCCAAGTGGACCCAATTGTACTAGTGGACCCATTTAATTAATTTAAGGTCCCTAAGTTAGGAAATAATTAATCTAATAGACATTTGAACAAGGGAGGATTAATAATCCTAACCCCCCCCTGAATCCTAACTTGGAAAAGTGTGGGACCTAGTAACAAGACCATAGGTCACCCAAATACAATATAGAAGATAATAAAAAATACTGCTAAGTACAACTAAGGAAATAGGGGAAAACCTCATGGGAAAATCGCCCCCTAAAAAATAAACAAGAAAATAGTAATTTGCAAGCTATTCTTAGAAGAAAGAAACTTCCTCCTTAGAAAAATAACTTGAGAAAAAACATTGCTACAAAAAAATGCAGCTCTATGCAGTAGCATGGTCCATCAATGGACCTCTCAATGTACTTTTGAGCTGATGAATCTGTTTGGTTCTGCTGGATGGTGAAGGTAGGGAATGAACAAATCTCTTCTTCTGTCATCCATGTAGTTGATCATTCGCCATCATTAAGTAGCACTGACCTGGAACTTTGTTGCACCATTCGATAGAGAGAAAATCTGTGAGAGATAGTGCTGCATGCTCATTCTGATACTGGGACCTAGTTCTTATTTTTTCTTCTGGAAGTCCAGCACCACTTCCAGCTACATCAAGAATCTTTTGAGCCCATCTTGGTTTAGGCTTATGATTAGGAATGGGTACTGGATCTGAATCTAGAATCTCTTGAGATTCAGTCTCAATAATAGGATCATGTTGTATGTGATATTCTTCATCTGAATATGAAACCTGTAGCACATCATCATCATCAAAAATAGGAGGAGAAATAGTTATACCTTCATATGATTCTGGAGGAGTATCATGCAGTTGATATTCTTCAAACTGGACACTTATTTCAATGAAGAATCTTCTCGTAGCAACCTCCATCAGTTTGTAAGCTTTTGCATCATTTGCATATCCCAGTAGAATGCATTTTCTACTTTGGGCTTGGAAGGAATTTCTCTTGTCAAGTGGTATCCTGGCCCAATCTTTGGAACCAAAAACTCTCAGATGAGAGACATTGGTCTTATACCCATGCAGTGCTTCGAATGGTGTGACCCAAACCACTTACTTGTGGGGCACCCTATTATGCAAATATGAAGCACAGTTTACTACTTCAACCCAAAGAGAAGGAGGTAGATTCTTGGCATGGAGAAGGCATCTTTCCATCTCTTTCAGTGATATGTTCTTCCTCTCTGCCACACCATTTTTTTGTGGTGTGTATGGAACTGAGTGTTCCATTCGAATCCCCTCTAATTCATAGAAATTCTGGAAATATAGTTTGACATATTCTCCTCCTCCATCAGATCTTATTGACTTAATATTCTTATTGAAACTATTCTCAACCATAGCCTTAAAAATTTTAAAGGTTTCAAAAACTTATGATTTTAGCTTCGTGAAATAGATCCAACAGTACCTAGAACAATCATCAATAAAGGTCAGGAAATACCTACAACCATTAATGGAGTTTGTGGACATAGGTCTAGCTACATCACTGTGTATCAATTCAAGTGTAGAGACAACTCTATGAGCCTTCCCAACATCATACTTCTTTTCTATATGCTTACCTACCAAGCACCCAACATATACTCCATCAAAAGTTTGGATGGAGGGAAAACCTTGAACTATGTTATCATTGTGGAGCTTCTTCGGATATTTGAAATTGATATGGCTGAATCTCTCATGCCAAATCTTGCTGGTGTTTTTATCATGAGATAATAAAGTTGTAGGAGGAGAAACAAGAAAGAAATGTGAAAAATTATAAGCTTTGGAAGAGTGATTTGCAATACGTTTCGCTACAAGCTTTCCAACAACATTTTCTGTAATCTAAACTGAGTCTGGATCAAATGTGACCCTCTTGGGAGAGCCTGTATGAGCCATCTGGTAAAAAAATAACATGTTATTAGCAAGGGAGGGAACATATAATACATTTTTGAAATCACCATGCTTCGCTCTGATTGATCCCCTTCCTTTTGTTGGAATCTGGGAAGCATCTCCCATGTGAATATTAGGCCCCTTTGATAGTAAAAGAGTAGAGAAGGATTCTTTGGAGGAAACCATGTAGTTGGAGGCTCTAGAATCTATAATGTATGCTGAGTATGGAGAGAGAGTTTCTTTCAAAGCATGACACCTTTCGACATCTTCTGTTGGTGCTTCTTCATCAGGCTTCTTTTCTCTTGGAGGAGCAATGTTGTGTTGCTTGAGAAGAGCAGACATCTCATCAAGTTGCTTCCTCATACAATGTTCTTCAAGATGTTATCCCTTTTCATAATAAGGACATAACTTCTTTTCAAATTTATTCTTCTTAGATCCGGAGGCCCCTTCAGAATATTGTTGATTTGGATAAGGCTTCGAATCAGCTTCCTTTGGCTTCTTCTTCTTTGATTTCCCCTTTGCTTGCACTTTGGAAGAGTCAGTAACCAAGAGAACTTGATCCTTGGAAGTCTGGATGACTCCCATTTGAATCAATTTCTCTTGTTCCTTGATTAAGGACTAACAAAATGAATCTAAAGAAGGAAGTTTCCACTCAAGAAATATTTCCTGCTTTGAATGAAACATAGAGACATAGACAAAGTACTCAGGACCTAGTTTGCCAAGTATGGAAAGGACATTCTGCTCATCCTTCCTCTCTATCCCACATTGTCTACATTGTAGCACTAGAGACTTGAATTTGGAGAATAATTTCTCAATAGTCTCGAAACTGCTAGGATGTAAAGATACCAACTCATTCTCTAGGCTGTGTCACCAAAGCTTATCTTGTTTTCTAAACAAGCTATCAAGATTCTCCTAGGCTTCTCTGGGAGTCGTCAATCCTTCTAGATGAAAGAGGAGATCTCTAGAAATATATGTACATAAGTACCCGAATGCTTCATCACAATGGTTTAGAAACTTGTTCCACTCTACCAGTTGATGAGGGTCAGCCTCCCATCCATGTATGATCCTGTGGTAGCCATGCTTGCACAAGGCCAACTGCATATCAATCCTCCAATCAAGGTAATTGGAATTTGTGAGGATCCATGGTTTAGGAGTTTGAGAACTCATAATTGCTTCGGCTAGAAGACTGGAAATAATTCTCTCAAGATACGTAGAACCTGTCAACTTCACTGCAAATAACACTAAAACAAACGAACTATTAGAATCATGCTTTTCCTCCCGACATGAACATGTTTTTAGGGTCCTTCATGCCCTCTCCATTTCTTTGAATGAATCCAGAGCTAGCAAATTTTCATAGGGGACTTCTATGGAAACCCAGCCGCTTCTGATGTTCAATGGGGAGAAACAAGCATGAAACCTTCTTGAGAAGGCTTTGATACCATGTTAGAATTTGAATTCCATTTAGATCTTTAGGAAGAGAGTTCTGATAATGTTGCAGTAATTGAATGGAGAATGAAAATAAAAATCCAACAAGACAAACTACACAGGAAATGAACAAGTATTTCTCAGGAATTTACAGTATATTCATCATCATAATATATGGTGTTACAATGTAGTTTACATAGGTATAATTTGAATGCATGAGTAATGAATTTGAATCCTCCAAGTGGATAATACTGTATCCAACTAAATCTCTAAGTCAAGGTCTCCCAATCAATATCAAAGTCCAAATAGACAACTACTTGATTACCAATAACTCAACAACAAGTGACAACTAGTTAACTTAGTGCAACTGAGAGTCAGGTAGGTAGGAAAAGTGCTCCTCCCCATGAAACCATGCATTATCCATGCATTAGTAGTGCTAGATTAACTGACTATGAACTAATTGAAGGTAACTAGGGGCTAACTAAGACTAATTATTACTAACACTAATTAACTGAAGTAGGTTGGTGCTGAGACTCCCGGTGGCTCCTAAAATGTAGGGATTTGTCTAGGAGGTGCCCTAACTAATGTATGCACATGCAGTAAGTGGCAGTTAACCTCTATTAGTGTTCCATACACTTCAATGACTAGTACATGTGTCCCAATTGGTCCAAGTGGACCCAATTGTACTAGTGGACCCATTTAATTAATGTAACGCTCCTAAGTTAGGAAATAATTAATCTAATAGACATTTGACCAAGGGAGGATTAATAATCCTAACAGTTGCAAAACTTAACAGACATCCAAAAGTGGATGATCTCGGGGCTTCGTACAAAGAAACCAGAAGGAAACAAAAGTAGTGCCAGAAGAAGGGATATGTATTCTAGTGGGTATTTTGACTCTGAGAAATCCACTAGGGGATTGAGCTCTTTGTCTCACAGAGAAAAGAGAAAGAGGCGTTATAAAAATAGTTCATGTGATGATTTCAAAAAGGCAAGGCCTCCTACCTTCCATGGAAAGATAAAGACTAGATAGGAAGCTGAAGCTTGGCTCCTTGGGATTAGGAAATATTTTCAAGTCCAAGAATATTTAGGAAATATGAAAGCTAGGGTCGTCATATTCCACTAGAATGGAAGAGCATCCATTTGGTGGGATCACCTTAGGCAGGTAAAGAAGACCAGTGAAAGGAAGATCACTTGGGAATAGTTCAAGAAGTATTTCAAGCAGGATTACCTCTCTAATAGGTACTATGATGACAAGATCAAATATTTCCATGATCTGAAGTTGGGACAATAGACCATAGAAGAGTATGCTAATAAGTTCTTGGAATTGTTCAGGTATGTCAAGTATATCAGGGATGACAAAGTAAAAATACAGCATTTCCTGAATGGGTTGCCTCAGTCCTACAGAGACAGAATCAATTTTTATGATCCTAGAACTCTAGAAGAAGCCATCAGGAAAGCTTAGTATTTCTATGAGCAAAGCAAGGGAAAACATGATTACTAAAAGGTCTGGAAGGACAAGAGAAATAAGAGGTCTGACCAAAGGAAGAAATATTTCAAACCTTCTAACTTCAGAAATCAGCAGAAGAAGCCATCACAAGCTGGGGGAAGTCCCGCTAGAGCAATGGGAGAAAATCCCAAAGATCCACAACATAGCAGGGAACCTATCCAATGTTGGAAATGTGGAGGACCCCATCTGTGTAGGGACTTTCCACTTTAAAATGGGAATGTAAGGCCAGCTTACAACATTCAAGAAGCTTAAAAAATGGTTAAGTTTCAAGGACTTCCCCTAGGATTTATGCAGCTCTGGAGAACCACCAGGCAGGCCATCAATCAACTATGGTTGAATTTGAAGGTAAGATTGCTAAGCAATCTGTTCTATTTTGATTGACCCTGGTTCTACTCATAGTTATATTACTCCTATAGTTGTTTATATTTGTGCTTTTAAGAAGTTAAATCATAGTGAATCATGGTTAGTTTAGCTATCCACCGGGACTAAGAGAAAGGTTAATGAAGTGGTGGAGAAATGTCCATCGGTTATGGATAGATTGGTCACTTGTGTAGATATGAATGTTCTACCACTTGGTTCCTATGATTTTCTCATTAGGATGGATTGGTTGGAATCACACACGGTAAAACTTGATTGTTACAACATACTTTTGAGTGCTTGGATGAAGAAGGAAATCTAAAGGTTGTGAAGGGCATTCCAAATTTGATTTCTATTAGGAAGATTTCAGCCATGAAGCTGAAAAAGTTCTGTATTAAGGGTTGCAGAGTGTATGCAACCCATGTTATGGAGGCAGTAGAGAAAAAAACTCCTAGGTTGGAATATTTTCATGTGTTGCAGGAATTCAGGGATGTTTTTCCTGATGAGATTCCAGGGATTCCTCCAAAGAGGGACATTGAATTCATAATTGAACTTGTGCTAGGAGCAGCACTAGTTTCCAGGACACCCTATAGGATGAGTACACCAGAGATGCTTGAGCTGACGATGAAACTACAAAATTTGCTTGAGAAGATGTACTTCAGGACGAGTGTGTCTCCTTGGGGAGAAACAGTGCTGTTTGTAAAGAAGAAATATGGTACACTTAGGTTGTGTATTGATTAGAAGCAGCTAAATAAAGTAACTATGAATAAAAAGTATCATTTTCCTAGGATTGATGACCTCTTTGATCAAATCAGAGGAGCAAAGGTGTTTTCCAATATTGACTTGAGGTATGGTTACCATCAGGTAAGAATCAAGGATGAAGACATTCATAAGACAACCTTTAGAACAAGGTATGGACATTATGAGTTTTTAGTGGTACCATTTGGTCTCACCAATGCTCCAGCTACATTTATGTGCCTTATGAATAGTGTCTTCAGTAGGTACTTGGACAAGTTTGTTCTTTTCTTCCTTGATGACATTCTTATTTATTCCAAGAATGAGGAAGAACATGAAAAACATCTGAGATTGGTTTTGCAATTGCTCAGGGAGCATAAGCTGTATGCAAAGTTGAGCAAGTGTGACGTCTATAAAGATAGAATTTATTACTTGGGCCACATCATATCAGACGAAGGAATATATGTGGACCCGAAAAATATTGAGGCCATCATGAATTGGCCAACTACAAGGAATGTGACAGATGTAAGGTATTTTATAGAACTTGTCGGATATTATAGGAGATTCATTGAAGGATTCTCCAAGGTTGCATATCCTATCACCTCCTTGCAAAGGAAGGGGATGCGATTTGAATGGACACCTAAATGAGGGGAATCTTCCATTAGTTGAAGAATATTATCACAAGTACACCCATTCTAAAAATTTTAGATCCAAAAAATGAATTTGTGGTGTGCACTGATGCATGCGGTCAAAAACTTAGAGGAGTCCTTATGCAACACATTCATGTGGCATGTTATGAGTCTAGAAAGTTAAAATATCATGAGAAGAATTATGCCACTCATGACTTAGAGATTGCAATGATAGTACATGCCCTCAAGATGTGGAGGCATTAGTTAATGCATAGAAAATTTGAGTTAAGGACAGATCATTGTGGTCTAAAATATTTGTTTGATCAGCCATCACTAAATGCTAGACAAGCTAGATGGCTGGAGTTTTTATGTGAGTTTGATTTTGAAATCAAGCACATAAAAGGGAATGAGAATAAAGTGGTTGATGCACTCAACTGGAAAGTGCATGAAATGCAGGTGGCATCTCTTAGTATTTTCCAACCAGATCTCAGATAGCTGATTGCGAATCATACTACAGAAGATGAATTGTATGTGTAGGTTAAGGATAAATTGCCGTAGCAGAATCTTGAGAAGAGGTGTGACGGATATAAATTGGAATAATACAGACTTCTTACCTACAAGAACATAATTTATATCCCATAGGTAGCATATTTGAGGAAAATTGTTATGGATGAGATCCATCAAGCTCCATATTATGGTCATCCAGGATATCAAAAGACAATTGCTGCAGCTAGAAAGAAGTACTTCTGCCCAGGAATGAAAATTGATATTGTTGACTATATTTCAAAGTGCATGAAATGTTAGCAGGTAAAAGTTGAGCATCAACACCCAATAGGTTTGTTGCAGCCTTTTCCATTTATAGAATGGAAATGGGAAGTGATTTCCATGGACTTTATTACATGATTTCCAATGACTTGGAGGAAACGTGATTCTATCATGGTTGTGGCGGACAAGTTTACAAAGGAAACACATTTTATACCTGTTAAGTCCACACATAAGACTAATGACATTGAAAAAATATTCATGAAGGAGATTTTCAGATTGCATGGATTTCCTAAGGAAATAGTCTTTGAAAGGGATCCTAAGTTCACTTCCAAATTTTGGAAGGGTTTGTTTGTAGATTTGGGGACAAAGCTCAATTTAAGCACTACTTATCATCCTCAAACTGTTGGTTAGACAGAGACGGTGAATCAAGTGCTGGAATACATGCTTCGCATGAATGTGATGGACAAGCCAACCAAGTGGGAAGACTACTTACAATTGGTATAATTTGCATACAACAAAGGATAGCAAGAATCCTTGGGTATGAGCCCATATGAAGCTTTGTATGGTAGAAGGTGTAGGACACCTGTGACTTGGGATAACCTTGTGAACAAGATTGTTATTGGGCTAGAATTTCTCAAGTAATGGAGCAAGAGGTTGCAAAGATCAAGAAGAATATGAAGGCATCCTAGGACAGACAGAGGAGCTATGTTGATAAGCATAGAGTACATAGAGAATTCTATGTTGAGGTTCATGTTTATCTGAGAGTGAGGGAAAATAAGAGTTCTTTGAAGCTTGGAAGTTTTTCCAAGTTGTCTCCTTGATATTGTGGACCATTTGAAGTGCTTGAAAGAATAGGGCCAGTTGAATATAGACTTCCATTGCCTACTAGCACTAGAGCTCATAATGTTATTCATGTTTCTTTGCTCAAGAAATATGTACATGATCCTAACCATGTCATTTATTGGGATGTGATTCAGGTGGAACCCGAGGGAGAGTTCCAAACCAAGCCATTGCACATCCTCAACAGGAAGGTCACCATGCTTCGTAATTGATCCATTGGATAAGTAAAGGTGAAATGGGTGCACTACAGTCCCAATGAGGCTACTTGGGAGCTGGAGGATGCCATGCGATTGGCACATCCATTTTTGTTCAATTTTGTGCAACACCGAGGGTGATGCTGGTGTAGTATTTTGTCCAAATTGTAAAGTAGTGAGGACAATGCCTTTGTAAAGGGGAGGGGATTGTAGTACCCTGGTTTTGACCCCTTGGTATTTAATTGTACATGATGTAATTACTATATGTAAATCATGGCGATGAGCTTAAGGCCAAGGCCCTTTAAGTGATTGATGTCTCATAGATAGGTGATCAAGGTTGACACCTGTGGTTTTGTGTGCTAAGTTAATAACATTAGATATATTTTGTTGTATAATTTAAATGTACAAATTAATATAAAACCACGGCTAGCTATGGGACTACAAATGTTAAAGAGATGGGGGCATGATTCCACAAGGGATAGTGGGGGGAGTTAGTAAAACCCCCTAAGCCAATAGGATGAGACCAGATGTCCATTGGGGAACCCATGTACCCTTAGCTACATTTTTGTCCTCTGTCCTCAATCATCAAATTTCTTCCAGAAGTTGGTTGAGGTAGTTAATTGCTTGGGCATAGCAAGGTATGGTAGTTAGATTGCTTTACTAAGACAAGCTTATAGCCTGTAGTCTGGGGCATCGCATTCTTGCTTATGCAGCAAGTAAAACCACATGGGAATGTGATCCTATCCTCTCATCTTTGAGTCACCCTGAGCATGGGGGAGAGGTATTTCATTCAATCAGTTACGCTGCTAGGAAAATCCTGCGGGGGATTAAGAGTCATTTTTGTTCATGTGCGTTATGTGTTCTTCCTACAGAGAGAGAAATGTGTTCTGTTTAGGGTCGTTCACCTATTGTTCACCATCCTCATCCATGCAAGGGTTCATGGGACTGCATATTTGCAAGTATTTTTCCTTTTCTGAGCAAGGGAAGTAAAGATCACTTGATTTGATGAGCAAGCATTGCCATCTGTGGTTTCCCTAGCATTGTTGTGTAACAGCCTCCTCTGTCACAGAGTAAATATACACCTGATAAACCTGCTGTGAATGATGGCTTGGTAGAGTGCCTGATAAACCCATCTATGGCTTGGATGGGCAGTATGATAAACCCACTATGAATGATGGCTTGGCTAAGTTCCTAATAAACCCATCTCTGGCTTGGTTGATCCCTATTTTAGAAGTTGGATTGACTATGAATAGTCTGATATACCCAACTGTATGCTGGATTGGCTGAGTAATCCTAATAAAACCAACATTGTTTGGCTTGTAATCCTACATCCTGATAAACCCACTTTGAATGATGGCTTGGCTGAGTACCTGATAAACCCATATGTCGCTTGGTTGGACACTTTGATAATCCCAACTGACGGTTTGCTTGAATGTGTGTGTGTGCTCTTGTGTGGTTTTGTATAAGCATGTTGTTTCTTTAGTTCCTTGTGGAATTCATTCCTAGCTTAGGGGCGATAGTGTGTTGAGATATTAATGAACACATTGGCCTATGGTTGGGTGGAAAGTTGAAGCAACATAGCTAGTTTAGGGACAACTTAATCATGAAGATAAGTATCTATGTTATGCTTCTTTGTGCCATGTATTATCTATGAATTGCTATGTTCATGTTGAATTCTTGTTGATGATCAAGTAGAGGTTACTTGTGTATGAATTTCCTTGTATTTGCTATCTATTCCTTGTGTGTATTATGCATTCTACTTCTGTGTCTTCCTTGTTCTTTTATATTGCATTTTCCTAAAGTTCATGAAGGCTAGCATCCTGTTACAGGGTCAAAAATGAAGCTAAGGTAATAAATGTGGTGTTTCTGCCCCTTGAAATCCTCCTTGGGGAAAGTTGAATAAGGATGAGAATGGGTTTCATGATTTCCAATGTCTAAGGTCGAAACTCAGAAGTTGAAAAGTGGAAGGATAGCTGAAAACTATGAGGAAAGTTGGATTTCTGATTCCCGAATTCGAAAAGAGGAAGTTGGGAATTTAGAAGTCAGAAAGCGGAAGGATAGATGAAACCTCTAAGGAAATTTGGATTTTGATTCCCAAAGTTGAAAAGAGGAAGTAGGGAATTCAGAAGTCAGAAAGTGGAAGGATAGTTGAAACCTCTAAGGAAAGTTGGATTTCCGATTCCTGAAGTTGGAAAGCGGAAGTCGGGAAGTCGAAAATTGGAAAGCGAAAGGATAACTGAAACCTCTAAGGAAAGTTGGATTTTCAATTCTTGAAGTCGGAAATAGGAATTCAGGAAGTTGGAAGTCAGAAAGAGGAAGGATAGTTGGGAGTTCTGTAGAAAGTTGGATTTCCAATTCCTGAAGTCGAAAGTCGGAAGGAGGAAGCCGGGAAGCAGGAAGCTGGAAATCAGAAAGGTGTGAAGCGAATACCTTGCATTGCTGGATTTTTTATTTCCAAATCCAAAAATTAGAAGGCAGAAAGCTAGAAGCCAGAAATCAGAAAGGTCATAGGCAAACATCTTGCATTGCGGAATTTTCGATTTCTGAGGTTAGAATTCAGAGGATGGAAGTCCAAAAAGTCAGTTTAGTTCAGAAATGGCCATTCTAGACGCAGAATGGATAATTGAAGGTTGGAACGAATGTAATAGTGGTTCTAATCCCAAGATGAAATTTGGAGAATAGGATAATGTCCATACCTGGTGTTTATCAGAAGAAGAAAGGAGGTACTTTAAGCAAAAAAATTAAATAATCTGCATTATGGGGTATGGGGACATGACAAAATATGACCTTCTCAATGGAATTCTTGAATAAAAGTCTATGTAGACTAGCCACCTAGATATACTATCAAAGATCATGAAAAAAAAGTTTTTAAACTGAAAAAATCCATTGTATGATATAAAACAAGCTCCACGAGCTTGGTATAGTAGGATTTACTCCTATCTCGTCAACAACGGGTTCAACAAAAACAACAATGATCTCACTCAGTAAGTAAAAATAGATCAACAAGGTAAAATATTTATTTTATGTCTTTATGTCGATGACATGATTTACACTGGTAATTTAATGCTTGAAATATTTAGGACAATCATGAAAAAGGAATTTGAGATGACTGATCTAGGATTGATGAAGTACTTCCTTGGTTTGGAAGTTACACAAAGTGATCATGGTATTTTCTTCTATTAGCCTAAGTTAATAGAGAATGATGATGGATCATTAGTAAATTCTACACTCTGTAAAAGAATGGTAGCTAGTTTAATGTATTTGACTGCAACTAGAACCGATTTGATGTATGCTTCCAGTATTATTTCCATATTTATGTATTCTCTCAAATAATCTCCCTGGAAAGTTGGAAAAAATCCTGATATATGTTGCAGGCACACTCGGATATGGCCTTTGGTACACACATTCACCAGATAGTACTCTCATAGGGTACACTGATAGTGATTTTGTGGGAAGTATTGATGATAGGAAAAACACATCTGGTTATGCTTTCCATTTGGGTACAAATTTGATCTCTTAGCTATCTCAAAAACAACCCATTGTCAGCATGTATTCTGCAGAAGCAGAGTATGTAGCATCCACCACAACAACATGTCATGCAATTTGGTTGAAAAGACTCTTGAAATATATGGGACACATAGAAAAGGAGCCAACTCTTATCATTTGTGACAATAGTTTAACAATCACATTATTTAAGCATAATGTATTTCATAGAAAGAGCAAATGTATTGACAGTTGATGTCAGTTTATTCGTGATTTAGTCAATAATGTAGATATTCCCTTACTGTTTTGCGGCTTTAAGGAGAAATTGGACGGCATGTTTACCAAACCATTGGGAACACTTGCATTTGAGTTTCAAATACAACACTTAGGAATTGACAGTGCTGAAAATATTGTCCCAATTGAGATTAAGGCTATGTGTTAAGAAATGTAATCTCACTAGTCAAAAGTACACTAATTAGTTGGTTAGTTGAGTAGTTTATTTGGTCACCTTATCTTTATTAGTGACCCATAGTATTTTCTGAACCATGGTATTGTCCCATGATTTTTTTGTTATGTAGTCCTATATATGTTGATGCTTAATAATGAGAAGGAAACCAATACTCCCATTGTGTTGCATCATATATTTGCTTCATCTTTGTGTTTTTTTAAAGACTTAGGGGGAGTCGAAGAGGTCATCATCAAGTAGTACATGATATAGGCCTTCATGATTCATACCGACAAGAACAAGTCTCTTAGGGAAAAGGAATTGTTTGAGCATGTAGGGGAAGTATTTAGGATTATGTCTGACAAGGCCAAGTTTGCTTATGATCTCAACAGCAAAGATTCCAGTTCCAAGTCATCTCCATCATAAGAATAATTTTTTTTTATAAATGTATGATGAAATCCCCAAATGAATGCATAACGAAGGTTGAGTATAAACTTAGGAAATAATTTCTAAAACCAGCCATTGTACAAACTGAACAATATTATTTAGCAATGGAACCTATTCAACATTTTCTGTAAGGCTTGTTGTTACAACAAAACTTGTAGATATTGATGAACATATGAAACCAAGAATAAGGCCCTATTATCAGGAGTGGCAGTTAGTCCAAATTTTATATTACCAGAGGTGACATGGTTATACCATGTGGTTGTACCAATACTCCAACGCCCCCCCTCTGGTGTAGGTCGGTGGAATTGAATCTAAGACCTCAGCTCTAATACCATGTAAGGTTTGTCGTTACACCAAAAACTGCATATATTGATGAACATATGAAACCAAGCATAAGGCCCTATTATCAGGAGTGACAGTTAGTCCACGTTTTTATATTCCTAGAGGTGTGACAATTATACCATGCGGTTATATCGATTATCCAACATTCTCCCTTCACTACAACAAAAACTAGATTTAGCGCCAGATTTTAGTGTAATTTTTTCCCAATTTTGGTGAACAATCCAATGCTAAACCTGGGGCTATTGTACAATTTCATAAAATGCCATCTATTGCATCTTTTTTTTTCCTTTTTAACATCCATTTTTGCATCCATTTTTGCGCCCAATTTTTTGCATCTTTTGTTATGCCCTTATTTGCACCCAATTTTGCATCTTGTATTGCATCTTTTTTTGTGTCATTTGTTACATCCTTGTTTGCACCTAGTTTGATGCTCAGTTTTGCATCCAATGTTGCGTATTATTTTGATCATTTTTTTTCATCGAGTATTGCACCGAATTTTGCACCATGTTTTGCATCAAATTATGTGTCCAATTTTTCATCTAGCATTGCATCTATGTTTGCATCCAAATTTGGGCCCAATAATGCGTCTAGTTTTGCATCAAATTTTACTTATAATGTTGCATCCCCTTTTTCATCTAATTTTGCATCTTTTTTTACGTATTTTTTTGTATCCATGTTTGTTCCTAATGTTTCATCTTGTTTTACGTCGTATTTTGCATCTAGGTTTTCACCTACTATTGCATCTTGGTTGATGTCTTTTTTGCATTTATGTTTGAGCCCAATGTTGCACCCAGTGTTGCGCCTAGTGTTGTGCCTAGTTTTGTGCCCATGTTTGTATCTAATATTACATCTAGTTTTGTGTCCAATGTTGCATCCCATCTTGCATTTAATATTATGTCTAGTTTTACATCTAATGTTTCATCCCATCTTGCATCCAATATTGTGTCTCGTTTTAATTTTTTGTTTGCGTCAAGTTTTGCTTCCAGTTTTGCACCTGGTGTTATGCTTGTTTTTATGTCCATCGGTACACCATATTTTTTGCTCAAGTTAATGTCCAATTTTACATCTAGTTAGGAGTCCACTTTTTCATCTATTGTTGCGTCTAGTTTTGGGCCTAGTATTGCATCTAGTTTTGAGTCATTAATTGTGTCTAGTGTTGAGTCTCCTTTTGCATCCAATTTTACTTTTACTGTGACATCCATTTTTGTTTCCACATTTATATCTAACATAACATCCACTTTTGCATCCACTTGTGTGTTTGGTGTGACGTACACTTTTACATCTTGTTTTGCATTTAGTGTTGCGTCTAATATTGCATCCATCTTGCACTACTACATTTTTTACCTTTAGAAATACACTGCAATATCATTAGGGCATGGAGGAATCGAACCACCAACCTCCTGCTTGTAAGGTAGGCGCTCTTCCATTGAGCTAGCACCCTTTAAGAATTGGTAAGAGTATCAATATTAACATAGATTTCATCATTTGAATTGTAATAAAAGACAATAAGATCCAAAGACAATCATGCTTAAAATCCAATTTATTTTTCCAAACACATTAATAAGCACAAAAATCTACCCTGATCAGGCAACAAAATATCCTAAACAATTACACAATCTATTAAAGTGGTTCGTAAAAGGGTCTTAGAGAACAAGATAATGTATTGATGCATACCTAATAACATAAAATTGAGAATGAAAGAGAATAAGGGATGTGTTTAAGAAATAGTTGTAGAATCCAATTGAGGATTGTGTGTTGCTACATAAATGTTTCTATTCATTGATTATGTGATTTTGTTCAGCAATGGGATGGTAAGAGAAGAACTCATGAATGGTTATTAAAAGAAGATGCCTACCTAAAGATTCTTTAAGGCTCACCTGAAGTCTAGTTGTTGTTTCAAATTTCATCATGCTAGGAATAGGCTGTTCAGTTTTAGTGAGACCTTTGGATTTACACGGACAACAGTAAAACCCTGATTGTGATGAAGGCAATAATTTCATCTGCATAAGTGAACTTTCGATAATATTAAAAAAAATCTTGGTGAATGAAATAAATTGAACACAGTTTGAAAACTATAGTGTCATCATGTTAGTGCACTTGATTAAGCATCATATTTTGACATCCTCTTGAAGACTTTATTCAAAAGTTCAGATACTCTCTTTGACAACTAAATATGAAGATGTTCTCTTTTACAGCAAAAATAAGGTTATTAAACAGAATCTGGATTGGAAATATTTAAGTGCACATAACGAGATACATGGACTCAAAATTGTTTTTAGTTAATGTTGTTTCCATATGGTACATTTCATCTTCATAAAGATATTGTCTAAATTGTTGTCTTTGGTTATTTCAGTGTGCATTTCAGCATTTTAATGTAGCATTCTGAATCTTAACCTCCTTTCTTAAACAAGCTAGTACATTTTTTTCTGGTACATTTCCTAACTGTTTACAATGCTGAGAGTCAGATTGTTATTGATATGTTGTGCAGGACCTCTGAATCTAGACATGTATGCATGACCAATTAAAATGTTAAGAATGACCAACCAGTTTGATTTGGTGTTTTAACATTACTTAAAGGAGAAACAAATAAAGTGGGAAGGCTAGGTTTACCATTTGTAAGGAGACTACTATTATCCCCAAGAAAGAGAGAGATAATTAGTTAATTATTTTGTCCCACAATAGACCACAAATATCAAAACATTGTCAGTGTAGAAACCACTTGTCACCAATTAGATCCCTTCCAATATTCCAATAAAGTGCCTAATCTCCTCAATAGACCCTTAGCCAAGGTCCGTTCCATTTTAGATATCAAATGTGCAGCCTATGAGGATTGGAAATCCCAATATTATATAGACCTTTACTTTGGTCTGGTCATGGAATCCATCCAACAACCCACTGTGGTCAATCAAAGCCCTTTCCTAGACTACAAAGATCAAGATGGCTTTCTTTACAAGTTGAATCAATTGTGTGTTCCAGCTAGATCAACTGGCCTTCTGCTTCTCAAGGAGGCCCATTCTTCATCCCATGGAGGACATTTTGGTGTGCAAAAAATTATGTTGCACCTGCAAAGGTACTTCTTTTGTCCTTCCATGTGGAAAGAAGTGGAATATTACACCTAGAGTTGTTCAAATTGTAGCCAAAACAAACCTTCCAACATGAATCTTGGGTTGTACCAGTCTTTGACAGTTCCCTATAGGGCTTGGATTTCTTCTAGCCTGTTTGTGGCTATTTTGGATTACCATTGACCAACATTTCTGATCATTACTCCATATTTCTTAGTGATTTGGAAAATCCTCATGGAAGCCTTTAGGTTGTCTGCATCGGTTCTCTACTACATTCAATCAACAAACTAATGGCCAAACTAAGATAGTGTAACATAATCTTGGTTCATGCTCTCTGCCTCTACCATCAATAGAACAAATAATGGGATCAATACCAACATATTTTTCAACATAGTTACAACAAAGCTGCCCTTCTACAAGACACTTTCCTTTCGATATGTGTTTTGTCATTCAACCTCTTAGCTCTAGTTGCTTTCCCAACTCCATCCACATCCCACCAGCAGAAGCAGTAAGACAAAGCTTCTTTTATGTAGAACTTGGTCAAGATCCAAATTAATGTTCATGGCATCCTTCAATAGACACATGCTGAATACAAAGCACTATAGGACTGACATCAACTTGCTGCACATGTTCAAGTTGGTGATTGAGTTTGGTTGCATTTGGATAACCATTTCTTCAAAAATCAACAAATGGGTGCCAATGCTTTCAAGTTGGACCTTCTACCACAGTTAGGAACCCATGATGTGGTGAATGTTAACCAGTGGAAGTGATATGAACCACCTCATTTAAAGGATGTGTCCAGTCACACATCTGGAGGTCACAATTCTAGATTTTCAGCTTCCCTTTCTCGAAGATACTCTTTTTGATGTCCACACTGGATCCACTAGGTAGTGTCACATCACTACCTACTTGGTGTGTTGCAAAGGTGTGTTTCCCACTCAGGGTTAATGGCTGTTGCAATCAACATATAGGTAGCAACTTCCCTATCTTCAGCAGAAATTGGGAATGATTTCCTCTAACCAGGAATGAATTGTTGAGACTTGGTCTAGTAATATGAGTGAACCTATATTATATCTATACATTAGTCTAGTAAAGTACTACACAAATACATGCATTAGATCCTATGAGATGTTTTACAGTGCAAATTTATTTGCTTACCCTATTTAGATCTAGAATGTCATCACCACCTTAATGCTTACTATGAATGAGAAATGATGCATATTTGCAAGTGCTCACTAGAGAAAGCAAAGACTTGTACAAAGAATTGTCATGATTTTACTCCCTTGTCCCAATCATTTTCTAGGAAATTAGCATAGTTGAAAGAGACCAAAAATTTTGGTTTTTTTCACTAATATTTAATTAGATTTATATAAATATACTTTAATCTACATATTTTCAAGGCTCAAGTAATATTTAGATGCATATATCTAACTTACAGAATAAAAAACTATTGTGAACATTATATACTATTGATAACAAGACAGATTTGAAATAGATCATAAGCCCAAATTCACAACTTCAATATAAGTATTAACTAGTGAAAAGATCTTGAAGCCTCTGGTAAAAAGCCAAAGTGTTGTTAGTTAACACCAACTAGCATTCTTTATAAATACAAACATTGTTTAACAAGCAATAAATAGACATGATATCAACTTTATAAACTATAGCATATCACTGTCATGCATCATGTTAAATGTGATCTAAATATCCATTTACCATCAACCTAAAAGACAACAATAGCAAAACTGGATGTTACCCACAATAAGGCAGAAATCTGTGTAAACCTCATAGAAAGCATAAACAGTAGGGCAGGGGACCAACCTCGGCCTTTGCTGAAAGGACCTCTTGCAGTGCATAAGCTGCCAAAGAGTTTGATTTTTGTTGTATGTTCTTCACAGCATGTTGGGCTGCTTCTTGAACGACAGTATGACCCTGTGAGCCCAACCCCAACCCTAAATAATATAAACTAAAAATTTGAACTCATTTTTAAAGGTAAAAATAAAAAATAAGAATATAAAGAATGGAAATTAGTTGTATTTCACAATTAGTTAAAAGAAATAAATAAATAAATAAAAATCAAATTGAGTGTCTAATGTTTTTTTTTGGGTTAAGGCTCGTTTTTTTAGTACACTTTCTTCATCCCTTAAATGTTTCTTATGGTCACTATTTTATAAAAATGCCTATGTATCTTCTTTTCTTAATTTGAAAAATAAAATACAATATGATCACTATTTTATAAGAATGTCTTTATAACTTTTTTTCTTAATTTGAAAAAGTTAAATCACCTTGGCTAGTCATTTTCACTTTTATCCTTTTATCAGATTGGAAAGACTAATCCACCCGGGAATAAATTAATTGTTATAGCTATAGACCATTTTGAAATGGGTTGATTCCACCCCTCTTAGGAAAGTCACTAGTTCTATAATTTATAAGTTTTTCCTTTACACATCATTTGTTTATTTAGTGTGATTGGATAATCTCCATGATGACCTCATGCAATCATTTTAAAAATGGTTGACAGTTCTATTTATCCGATTTAAGGGAACTTTTGGAGCGATTGAGCATAAAACAAGGATTACATAAGTTCAGTCATGAGGGCAGTCAATCCATTCATAAGGGCCAGATAGCCAATAACATCATTTTCCTGCCCGACCAGTAATTGAGAAGAAACATTCAAGATCAATATATGTTGTCATCAGCTGCTTTGCAAAAATAATTAACAAATGCTATGAACGTACGGGCTGAATTGGTTCCTGCTTTGAACATATTAAAAATAGTCCTTAACTTTAAAATATCTTACTGTAATATAAATTTTGTTATATATTGTAATGTAAATTTATATTTTATAATTTTTTTCATGATTTTGAAATTATTAATAAAATGTTTAATAAAAAATGACGTTTAGATTATTAATATATAGTGTTTAATAAAAAATGGTATGTACCAATTTTTATGAGAATTTTCCAACTTAGGTGTTGTAATTTATTGATACACTAATAATCAATATAATTACAATATAAAAACAAAGCAACTTTCTTGATACACCAAGAATCAATATAACTACAATATTATAAAAAACAAAACAAATTGGAAAAATAAAATAAAACACAAATTCACACTAAATGTGAAATTCTCATTTGATTGAAATACCATATACTGTAAAGAGCGCTCTCTTCATTCAAAAATTTTGATCATGGATACATGCTTGACAGATTCATGTGTGAGAATTTCATCACTAGCTTGGATAACTAAAGACATTAGAGAGACAAATAGCAACATTTCATGATTAATATACCAAATATATTTTGATACTATCAAAATATCAAACTAGAGGCCACAACATCCATTGAACTGAAAGTGTTTCAAGTTAACAATTGCTCAATCAAGACCTAACTCTGTGCCAACATTTACAGAAACCAGAACCCTATTGGCATTAGCCATAAGCCTAAACTATAAAAAGCAAGGTGCACTCCTATACACTCTAAAATTGTACAGACCAAATTGAAGGA
Source organism: Pseudotsuga menziesii (assembly GCA_001517045.1). Taxonomy (NCBI): domain Eukaryota; kingdom Viridiplantae; phylum Streptophyta; class Pinopsida; order Pinales; family Pinaceae; genus Pseudotsuga; species Pseudotsuga menziesii. The sequence goes on from LPNX010050072.1 coordinate 535,843, forward strand.
AATCCAAGCAATCTTATAGATTCTTGGGAAATACAAATACTACCAGCATTTCCAATTGCCTCATGCGTTGAAATATGAAGGGAAAACCTAAGTTTTTTACTACAAAACTATAATCAATTTATGTTTCGGGAAGGCCTTATTCACCATTCCTCTGATAGCCCAAGAAAAGCAAAAACAACCTAGAACAGGATATAGATAATGAGCTCAAATAAGCCAAAGGTGACCTATTTACAGTTTATTATAAAGAATAGTCATAGAGGGTGACCTATAATTGCATTCAAATTTGTAGGAATATATTTTACGAAGCAGGATACAACTTAAGCATATGACACAAACAATGATGTTCAGAATGACATTCTACTTCACCTCTCACAAATTCATAAGAATTACGAGGATTATATTTTCTCTGAGCAATATGATACAAGCCACTTCCAAGGAAACTCAAAAGACTTATCAAATCCTAATGCAATAAAACTTATTCAAATGATTTCAATTCAATTTTTCTGTGAAAGGAAACAGGCAGAAATTATGCATGCGATCCCATTAGATTGCCGCATGAGGAGATATGTTGAGGGAATTTGTCAAGTCTCGTGAATTTATTTTGTTAATGTAAAAGAAGAAATTTAGGGGCACTTGACAGGACCAACCGAGAAAGAGAATCGGTTTTGAGATTGGGCAGTTTCAGTTGAGACTTTTTGGGGACAGATATACTGCGCCATGCTCCATTGTGCCATTAAAATTAAGATCAGTTAGTATTTTTGGTGTGGAAGAGCCAAATTTGTGCCCTTTAATTAGTAGAAAAAACATTTAGACTTCTTCAGAATTTGGAATAACTAGACATGTTTGTACAAAAGTATACAGGGCGATATAGGAAACTATAGATAAGAACATACATGCAAGAAGATGAAGGGGATTTGCAGAAAGATATTCTGATGGAATAATTTTTCAACTCCGAGATGAATCAGCTTTGCTAAATTTTCATTCCTTTGATGAATCCAAACAATTAGCATTGAAGGATGAGGATAAATGTCACAGGGATAAGGGTAAATGGGTAAAAAAAGGAGTATTTCCATTAAGACCATATGAAGAGAAATCTCTTCAAACTTAAATCAATAGATGATCAGTGAAATGTCATTGCGATGAGGAAAAATGAGGCGCTAATATCCCATGGGTAAGTATAGTGTCAATATCCTGAAAGTAATGAAAGGAATATCACTTCTTGTAAATATATTGCTCTTGTGAAAAATTTCTCGGGTTTAACAGTTGGTAATAAGATCTTTACTGACATGCCCTTGCTCGATAGCTTGAGTAGTTCATATTCAAAGGTATTTTTCGTCAAAGGAATTTTTCCTTATGTTATGAGACAAGAGAGGTAAAAAATATCTTGAATGCACAGAGTTTGAGAATAGTGGCTGAATTCAAACCTCCTCAATATCTAAACTCAATCTGCAATGGTCCATTTCCATCTCCAAAAGACTTTGCTAAAATATACCCTCCCGTTACACTTAATTCGCATTTTGTATTGATAAATGTTCCTCTTGTTGAAGCACCATAAGAATAAAGAGGTAGTATTTGGGGTCTTTTCATTAATCTTTTGAACTTTTACCTTGATCCTTGTTCTCAAATTTGTTGTTATAGTTTTGAGTATGCATAGGTACATGTGGCAGCTTAAGAAATGGTTGACATTCTTAAAGCATTGGACCAACATTCAAAGGGATGGATCCAGTTTTCCAAGGCATTAAGAAAGTAAAATGAAAAATGGTAGAGGATCAATAATCACTTCCATATGTCAAACATGTAAAAAGGGAAGAAGATGTAATGAGAAGAAGAAGATAAAGCAATTAGTTAAAGTCTTCCACAAATTTTAAATAGTGGACAATTATGAATTCATATTCAATTAGCATCCTTAGGATCATTTGAAATTTCAAGTATGATAACTAGAAAATCGAGATTCTAGATTCAAAAAGGGTATGTCCAGCATTTCAAAAACTATTTGAACATATTAAAACAAAGGGTTATTATTTTTATCATTTCCATATTTCAAGCCATAAGTTTAGACATTTGTTCTACAGTTTTCCAAGTCCTAAATATTGATTAATACCAATATTCATTGAGCATATAACCTATTTTGTTATCTTCATGATCTGATATGTAATCTAGGCATCTTCTGGAAATATTGTAGTATCAAGATTCAAAATAAGTAGTATCACTTCATCTATGATAAATTACCCATAAAATTATCAAAACCAAGCAATCAATCCCAAAGGAAACTGAAATGGATAAAAACCCTACCCTCCTAATCCCATCAAAATTGAGTTTATAATTGAGGTATAGGACTTACCTTGTTTGACGCCAAGGTCAGCCCTAGAAATAGAGGGTTTCTCCATGGGTTTAAATTCCTCTAAACACTTGAAATTCTCCTAGGGTTTGACCCAAGCCTTCACTTTGTACAGCTTAGGATGATCGCCATCCTCGGCCTCTATGGTCAAATAATACATAGTCCCTGCCACCACTTACTCCTACGTCCCCACCACTCGACGAAACATTATATCACCATTCTGGAGACACAGATACAAACCGAGAGAACAGATCGATTAACAAATGGAATTCCCACAAATCAGAAACAAATGAAATCCCTCCTAATAAAAATAAATAATAATAATAAAATATCAGGTCATATACATGTTGTTTGTTGTGATCATCAACGGAAAAGTGCCCGAGATTGAGCATCTCTATTGAGTTCTGAAAAATATTTCATTTCATGCAATCCACCAAGAGTTCCCATGGCCATCGCCCCTTAACTGTTACTAATACCCACTACGCCAATCGCAATCACACACAACACAGTTGCACCCTGCAACAAGTCTACTTGCTTTCTGCTCTACATCATTCCTCCTCGCTCCCTCGTAGTTATTTGTTCAATATGTTGAAAAGCTGAAATGGGCACAGTTTCATGGGCGGCTGAATAAAATACCTACCAACCAACATTCAAAATTGAACCTTTCCAAAGGGTTCTAGCCCTTCCCTTAAAATTGTTCTTCAAAAAAAATTTAAAATATGAATTTTACCCTTCTATATAACGACTTAGAGCTTGATCTTCTTGATGGATGACTCGACAAATTCCCATGGCTTCTATTCGATCGATCTCCTGAGGTTAAGTAGATATATCAAACCACCTTTTTCAAGTCATGTTTTTGGTTACCTTGCTCTAGTATTATTACCTTTGACTCGGATAAACTATCAGAGCAACACCTTCCTTCTTCCACACATTTGAAAAGAAATATCCATTTAACTCATACACTATTCATCAGTGTATTGTGGGATAAGGAGGATCCTCTAGCATTTTGTCCTCATAAAATATGGAGACCAAGGTTAGCTACCAATAAAAGGCTACAAATATAGGTTTTTTTTCCAAAGAATCTAAAGGATCAGGGTAAGAGGGGTAAGAGTAAGGAAACAATAATAAAATATAAATAAGGGTATGATAAGAAGGTCATGATTTATGTCAACATTTTAAAAGAAGGGAAATATTTGAAATTATCCATCTATATAAATTTCTCAAGCTGTTGAAATTCCTATGCTATAAATTTCAACTCATCATTCAAAATATTGGAAATATGATAAATTATAATCACTCACTCACTCATGTCATGCATTGAGTGCTTAGTTGTGTAAGATGACCAGTAATCATTGATGACTACAAGGAACTAGCCATCGATATGCGACTCTGATTCCCAAGTCACTTAGGGCTTCAATCTAAAGTGTGACAATGTGTCAAAAACTATGACTATAATAAAAAATAACAACTAATATATTACTACTAGGCCCGAAACGAGCTCAAAACTTTGTTCCCACTACATAAGTGAACCTCGCTACCAATGTCCACTCATTTTTTGTCAAACTAAAATTCAAAAGGTCCGTTGATGGGTTCTCCTCTACAAGACTTTATTTTTTTCATGGATATCATGGACTCATGACAACTATAAGCAACACCCAATGTCATGCAAATACAAATAATGGCATGTAGTTAGGATCACAAACTGTGCAGAGGTCGATTTATGCATTTCTATAGAGAGGTGTCATTGGTCACACGATATGGAAAAACAATGGTTATTAATAAAAATTTAAAAAAAAACAATTGTTGGCTCAAGAATAGTTTTCAATTTGATGGGTGGCATGATCATGATGTAATCTCCCTCCACCCTTCCAAACATTTGTGGTTTCTCACAACATTTGTCCTCATTGCCACCAAAATACATATAAAAATTACTTGTCTTTACATCCTCTTCCCTTTAAATCCTCATCTCATAGTCATAACTAAGGATTATTATGCATGCACATCCTCACCTTATAATACGAATTGGGTCAAGGCACAAAGACAACCATAAAATATTAAATGTGTGAGGACGCAAAGAGTAAGAGACAACTATAAGTAAGTCTTATATTAAATTTACCATATAAGTATTTAATTAACACTATCAACTGAGATTTGGATTGTTGTGATCTTCTTATCACTCCTCGCTAATGTGATTGCAAGGAATTCTTTGAAGGTGAGGTCCATAATTTAGGTCTTCTTCCTCATTATCATGCCTTTTGGTAAGACAATAAAGAGGGTAGTGTCCTCCATCAACATGGAAAACGGTTACATAGAGGTATACACATTAATTGTTTTCATTAAATAAATTAAATTCCTTCATGTGACTATTGATTCACTAAATCCTCAACTGGTACAAAACACACACAAAAATTAAAGCCCCAAGCCCTTAATTACTCACACCTAGAACTTTCTCAAATCTAGCCATTAATAAACTTCTTTTGGTAGTTTGGTTCAATCTAAAAGGTAGATTGTTGAGACTCGGATATGCAGTGAGTTGCAAGGGTTCAATTAACTTAGGCTTGATTCCATTTCCCCTCCATCCCATACATGTATTCTTTCACGATAAGTGTTGAACAAAAACATTTGATGCCCTGACCCTAATTATGCTAGCTTTGCTAACTTGCTTGGTATGTAGGAATTTTTTTTAATGTTTTATGAGTTCTGTATTATTTTTTCTTAGGTGCGCAAACCTTACAATTCTTACATCTCTCAAGCTTGGATTGCACATGGATGCCCCAATATTGTTATTATGTAGTCTAAGTAGTTTTTTGTATAATCAAATCTGCTCCAACTTGAAGAAATACAATAGAATAGTTATTATGTTACTAAACTATAAAATTAATGATACACATATGACAACTTAATGTGTTCAAAATAAGTTTTATTGAAAATATATCATTTTTTTCTGTAAATAGTAAGAGGTGCTCAATTGTTAAAAATTATGAAAAATTTGAAAGAACAATTTTATTTTTTACATTATTTTTGGTGAAAGGGTTTAGTTAATTTAAACTTGTCAATTGAAATACAATTATTTATACTACCCTTCATCTTTGAAGGGCTCCAAGAATAATGCCCTTCCAATTGAAATTAAGACCCACCCTTCAAATTTAATCACTGCTACCAATTCCGAAAGAGGAGAAGATTAGGTACATCAAATTGGAAACTAAGAACTCGAGCCAAAACCTTAACAATGAAAAACGTATGGAGGGGTTATCCATACTCTTTTTTACAAGTGTTTGTTCACGAGACTACTTGGATAATTATTTTTCCAAGTTAGCATCACATCTTTAGCTTGTATTTGAGAATTTTTTGAAGCAATTTCATAGTTCTCAGGTTATGCACAAATTTTAATTAAAAAAAGGCGATCAAATTCAACGAAAAAAGCCCATTTCTGAACCAATTTCAGAGTTCTTGGGATAAATTTTTATCATTTGAATATCAATTAAACGCAGAAACAATAAATTGAAAAAATTTGGGATGGCCATATATTGAAACATACCTTGTGCCATTGAAGCTTTGAACACAGTGAGATTGAGTGAAATGTAATCTTAGAAGGGTGTCTATCATATGGTAATGAAAGGGGAAGATTGTTCTACATTGGCACCCACCAGCGTTCAAATTAGAATCATACTAGATCAAAGGCAAGAATGATAGATCAAAGGAAAGAATGATCAGATCCAGAAAATAAAACATCATATATTAGATGGATCTTCAACATGTCAAAGGAATACACATGGTTTCACAGAATGGACTGCCACATTGGTGCATTTGTAGTGTTAACCAAGCAAGAGTTGGCTCAGGCTGTTTATTTCAAGGAGACATATTTTACACCATCAAAACATTACAAATGAAACATTCAAAATAATACCAATGAGTCATTAGAGACCGCTACACTGAATGAATTGAGATCATTATTCTTTATTGATTAAATTTCCTAGGATATCACTGCCTAACTTGATAGAAGATTTTATTAGTTTATTTTTTCTTTTTTTTATATATTGTAATTTGATTTTAATTTTAATTTAGTTTGATTATAGTTTAATTTTATTCTTTCAGTTTTGTTAACTTGATTTTGTTTTAGATTTAGTTTATTTATAGTTTGTTTGTTATTATTTCATATTTCCAAGGAGTGAGATTGAGGATATTTCTCTAATCATTTGGTAGACATGGATACGACGCCCTCACAAAAATCAACTTATTCAAGTGTCGAAGAAGATGGAGAGATACTAATAGTTATCAAGTAGAGATCGATCGACCTGTTCAATTTTGGAAAAGGGAAGCACTTTGTCATTGGAAGGAGTTACCTCTTCATTTACATATAAAAACCTATGCTTATTATGTTTGGGGGATTGGTTGGTTGGCATTATTTTCTATGTACTCAACAACTAATTGAGAGGAAGAGACATTGATACACAGAAATATTTTTCTCCTGCAAATTTGTTGATTTTGTGTGTTTATGGATGAGATTGGATCTCTCTGTTTGCCTTTCTTCAATTATGTTTCAGAACTATGTAATGTTTTTGTAAATGCTTTCATATCCAGTGGATGGACTTTCATAGATTGTTATGAGCATTGATTTTGTTAAGTAAAATATTTTCTTTTGTGCAATTCAATGTTAGTTAAATGGGAATATTTTTCATTCATTTATTTTTGTTATGAAGTGTGACAAAGCCCAAGTTTAGCAAACTATGGTAAGAAGTCTAAACTCTAATCCAATTGAAGAACAGTTGGAGTTTGTTGAGGAGTCTGAGTGAAAGGTTGGGGATTATTCAATTGTCCCAAGTGTCAACCTATAATTTGATGCAAATCCACTGTATGTGAAGCATTGTTGTTGGGTTCCTGGATGAAATCGATTACCTATAGAAATGTTAGAGGTTAATGACACAAAATATATCCAAACAAACTGTAGTTCCAATCTGAATGCTTTGGGCATGATATGAAGTAGAAATTGAACCGAGTCCAAAGCATAGAGGAAATCCCATGCATCCATGATTGTGACTTAGAGGCATGGTGAATAAATTTATGAGAGAGGATTCGAGCCTAGAGGATGTTTAGTGGGAGTCTAGTAAAGAAACCCAAAATTCATGAGTTGAATAACTTGCATTATTCCTCTTCACAAATGAACTGAGGAGCATTTTATGCAAAGAGAAAAGAACTCTTGTTGTTCATTGTGATTTTGAGTGGAACACAAAACCTATAATATGCGTTGATGGGCTACAAACCCTAAAGGTCGTTGGGTTGTAGTATTACTGTAGAGAGAACATCCAAGTGCATATTGATGGATTGAAACCTTAACTTACAGCTTGATGATGAGAATAAGCCATGGTCATCTAGTGACATGTGGCAGAAAATTTTAGTTGGAATAGGTTAAGAGAAGGGCAGACTAAATCAAGCTCAAGAGATGGTTTATAAGCTCATATAAATCCTCCTTTCTCACAAGCCTCATCCCTCAAGCCAGCTCGCTCAAGTCACAACCATGGATTCAAGCTTAAAACTTAGAATCCATGTCCTACCTCTATCACAGGTAGTGTTGTTCACTCAAACAAACCAAAGAAGGCACCAAGAGTGACTTGTTTGTGTATTATTGAAGAGGGGTTTAATTATAGGATTATTTTAGGATTTTGGTCCTATAATCTATTGGAATTTAACGTTTTAGAGGGGTATTTTGGCACATTAAATCATTAGATAACCTACCAAATTTTGGGTTGAAGCATTCTCAGCTTAGTAGGAAGCTTGTACAAACTCCCAATGAGGAAACTCCAATAAATGCATTCCCATGTCCCGGGAAAATTTGTATTAATTTTCCCAAGCTCATGGTACCATTATGATAATGTCTAAGAGGCACATCTTAGACAATAAATCCTAGAAGTGCAGAAAGAAGCGGCGTCTTTCAAGTTGAGCAAGGTAAATGTGTCCCTTGTTAGTTTGGCACTAGAAAGCATGTCTCAAATTGAACCAAGGCCTTGAGAAGGGAAACCTCAAGTACATGTAAGCCATGGTAATCTCAATCTCCTTCGATTGGAAGTGGAAATTGGTATCCATGCTATAAAAGGATAACCTAAAATAATATTCTTTGTTGGGAACCAAAGAAAGGGCAATGCCAAAATTGTAGCTTTGTGTAATATTCTGAAAAATAGCAAGAAAATAGATACAAGCCTTGAGGAAGGAAAACATTAAAGACATAAAAAAATTTAATGGGCACATAAAGGAAGCATCATGTATCAAGAGTCCTAAAGAGTTTCAAGAAAGAAGTGTACCTCCAATTTAATGAAAAATATCGTATATTGAAATAGGCAAAGGATATTGAAATTCCAAATATAACCTGGGCATTCTTTGAACTAATGATGAGGTAATTCTTATGGTTTATTCTATGTGTTTCTTATGGCAATAACAAAGGATTCATTCTAGTTATAAAGAGTTCGAGCTAAATATGAAAGAAATTATGACATGTTAGAACTCAAATATGTTTTATCCAACAATGTTTGATGATTCTGATGGGGTACTGGTGTTAGATTTATATACACTGGTACAGTAGATATGACAATAGATATTACACAACACCTTCTGAGATATGCTCATCAATATATTTTAGAAAGCCTCAAACATTTGTGTGAATATTCTATTGCAAAAGTATTCTTTTATTTCATTGTGGTTTTTCCTTTTTGTTATGATATTGTCCAGCCTTAGCACTGAGATCTATGTTTTATGTTTAGGACCTTACTTTAGAGAATTTTGCAAGTATATATGATCTTGCTGAGTCATATATTGAAACTTATTTTGTTGGGAAAAAGAAAATTGGAACAATTTCAATATTATGTTTCCCTTGTGGTTTGAATTTTGTACTTTGGTGGGGCATTTTAGAATAATCCCACTTGTTATGCATGCTTTAAAAGGTAAACATATCCCATATGCTTTAAATGATGATGATGATGAACTAGATGACAATGAAAATGATGATGTTTTTTATGATGATCGTGATGGAAATGATGATGATCATCATCATCATCGTCATATTTGTCATTGTCATCATGATTATCATAATAGTCATCATCATCGCCATTGTCCTTGACATCATCATTATCACGATTATTGACATTTTCATCAGTTATTCATCATTACCTTTGGCATAAGAAATAACATCTACCCAAAATATGTGATTAGTGGAAAATGGTCATGGAGGACACACACGATTTATGCATGAAAAATAACAACTTATTTTTTAAGATGATCAACATCATCATTCTCATTGTATTCATCATCATTGTCATTGTCATCATCATCACCATCATCATTCATTTCATTGCCATTATAATCATCGACAATGTCATCATTGCCATTATCCTCCTCCTCCTCATCGTCATCATCATAATCATCATCATCATCATCATCATAATTGTCATCGTTATCCTCATTATCAACAACATTATCATCATCATCATAACCATCCTCAATATCATAATCATTATCCTCATTTTCATCTTCAACATCTAGGTGTAAAACTGGATGCAAAAGTGGATAAAAACATGGATGCAAAAAATGATGCAAACATGGATGAACAAAAGTAGGCGCAAAAGTGGGCGCATAATGGGGTGCACCAAAAATGGATGCAAAACATGATGCAAAAGTGGATGCAAAAAATGATGGAATTATGGAAGCAAAACATGATGAAAAAATTGGTGCAAAAGTGGATACAACCATGGATGTAAAATTGGATACAAAATTGGATGCGAAAGTGGATGCAAAAATAGATGCAAAAGTAGTCGTAATACCCAATGCAAAACCCGATGCAAAAGTGGATGCAAAAATGGATGCATAAAGGGATGCAATAGCTGATGTAAAATTGGATGCAAAAAAGGATGCAAATGTGGATGCACAAGTTGAAGCAAAAGTGGGTGTAAACATAAGCACAAAAATGGGTGTGAATTGGGACGCGACAAAAGTGGATGCAATAGTAGATGCAAAAAAAGACGTAAACATGGATGCAAAATGGGATGCAAAAATGGATGAAAACATGGGTGCAAAAGTGGACGAAAAAATGGATGCAAAAGTGGATGCAAAAATGGCTGAAACAAAATGAGATGAAAAAATAGACTCAAAACAGGATGTAAAATTTGATGCAAAATTTTGCACATGAAGGGATGAAAAAAAAATAGCAGAAGTGGATGCAAAAGTGGATGTAAAAAAGGATGCAAAAGTGGATGAAAACAAGGGCATAAAAGTTGAGGAAAACATGGGCGTAAAGGGGGGCGCAACACGAGTAGATGTACAAACCAGGCGCAAAATTAGGTGCAAAACTAGTCTCAAAACCTGTCGCAAAACCTGATGCAAAACCTGGCACATAACTAGGTGCAAATTATGCCACAGTTTGTGCCATATTTAGAAAAAGGACACAAAAAATGCCTAAAATAGCACCAACCCGTGAAATTGCGCCATTTTGTCCAAAAAATGAAGAAAAATAGACTGAAAGATGGTCTAGACGCAAAAGAGGATGCAAAAAAGGATGCAAAAAGAGATGTTAAATCTAGTTTTTATTGTAGTGCTTATTTCAATTGTCATATCTTAACTTATCCCAGCACCCCCAGGTATGTTATATAAAAAATATATAACATATTAAGGAATATAACTATATATAAACATTAAGTATCAATATTAATTATGAAAATTAATATATATTAATATTAATAACTAATAAATATAAATCATTAATTAATTAATTAGAAAAAAAGTAAAGAGATGTACCCTTTCATTTGAAAAGGAATGATAAGGCTTATATAAATCCCTACCAATGTATTTGTAAAACAACACATCATATATCTTTTATTATTTTACATTATATTTCATTCATGGAATATTTATATTGTTTACACTGGGTCTTCTTGTAAGAAACAAATTTTTTTGTTACATTGGTATTAGAGCCATCCCTTCCTCAGGCTTCTGCTGATCTCCGAATTATATCCAAACTCTCAAGGTTTCCTTGAATCCGGATCTTTGATCTAACACGTGCTTTTATCCATCTTCATTGTGACCTGCAACATCACTCATGTTCACACTCACGCTATCCCCCCTCCATTTACTAACTCCATAGCATGTGCCTTCCACGAGCTCCACCACCATGATAGCTCCAAACCTAGCCCCCTTCATTCTCCATAGCCATGCGCCCTTCCCTTCCTTTTCACCATTAAATATTCAAACTCAAATTCTAATCATTCAAAAAAATTATACTAATATATTATTAATAATAAAATATTATTGTAATCCATATAGTATCAAACTCTAATAATCTCCTCCCTGAATTCTTTTCTCTCAGACTGCTTTTTCCATAGAGTTTCTACTTTCTTAATATCCTTCCTTGACAAGTTGGGTCGCTAGTTGTTCCTAACATGGAATGCTTAATTCCACATGTTATTTTCACAATAAATATTAATGATAAATAAAAATAAATACATGCCTCAATAATGTTTATTTAGCAACATTATCCTAGACTAATTAATTAATGCCTCATAAATAATATTTGGATAAAATTCCCTAGGTGAGGTAATTAATTCATCTTTGACCCCCCAATTTTTTGGGCATGGTCAACACTTTTATGTTCAAAAATATTGGGCATGATAGTCCTCCCCTCCCAAATCTTCTTGTCCTCAAGCAAAAGCACTCCAGAGTGCTACAAATTTGTCCACCATGCAGGAGAACTGGAGCATGAACTCATGTGAAAAAAAAAGGTTGACTTTCTCCATCAAGCCAGCATGTAAAGTTTCTAAAAAAAATAAGCAATTCCAAGGTCCCATTTCTTGCATTGCACTCCCTTTAGTGAGAATTCCTTCCAACACCACTTATCAGACAAGATTATGTGTGGATCCCATTTCCTCAACTGTAATTATCCAAACATTAGTTCCACCCTAAAAATTTATCATAAGAGGAAATGATATTTATGATGTGGGAATCATACCAGTGCACTAAAATATGGAAATTCTCAATACAGAATTGGAAATCTATGTGATTTCCCCACCCAACATAAATTTTCTTATGTTCTTGATGCACATCAGCAATGAATCTCACAACTATGTTTCTGCAATGACATATCTATGAGTCCCATGTCCAACCCGGATGAGTATAGGAATCATCCAACCAACAAGGATTCCCAAAATTCTCACCATAAGATGATGCATCACAATTATCTCCAAAAATGCAAGAAGGAAAAAAAATTAAGTGTCCCCTCATTCAACCTGAGAATGTACTGACACTCTAACCAAGAGGTCCATGTGAACACTTCCAATGGCTCAAATCTCTTCCATTGGTCAAAGGGTACAATAATCCATCCAACTGTGTGGTTTTACACCACTAATAACACCTTATGCAAGATATTTTTCTCATCAATTCTTCTTGGTAGTTTTCTTCCTCAACTGCCTTCCACTGTTCATGAGCATAATTTTTTTTGCAAGAACACTCCACGTGGGACATGTAATCTTCCACCCAATCCATATGTGGATGAATCACATCAAATGACAAAAATATGTTCCTATATCATTGCTGGGAGGGTGATGGTGCATTCAACAAGTCATCATGAACACCTAGGAAAGCCTCCAGCTCTTCCTATTGCACCAACAAGGGAAATTCCTTCTCCCAATTTTCATCCCCACTTGATGAGGCTGAAATAGAAGTGCGGGTATAAATTTGAATTAGATATCTGCAATACTCAGCCACCCAACTTATCGCTGCCCCATCTTCATCTTCATCTGTCTCTTTCATGGGGAAGAGGTTCTTTCCATAAAACAATTCCAGTTTTTTTCTGGAAAAGACCAAGTTCTTGGTTCTCATCAAACTTGTCTACATAGTCCTCAAGCACCTAAAAACCCAAGTGCATATCATGATCAACCATCTCATGATATTCTTCCATCTTTAGCAGAATGCAATCAACCTTGTGAATATGGTTGAATGGTGTGCAGGAGGGTAGGTAAGATCTTTGCAACTTCTCATGAAGTTTCTCCATCTCCATCTTGGATTCCTGGATTGCACATTGAGTGCTCTTCAAGGAATATTGGGTGGTCAAAAAATATTGTGTGATCTTGCAAATTTATTCTTCATCATTCAAGGATGATCCATGAAACACATCAGCAAGATCAATCAAATCATCTCTCTCATAAAGCAATTGTAAGAATTTCCATTGTATTGTATACAATGCCTTCATAATCTCCTCCTTGGATTCCAGAGAAGATTGATCTTCCAAGGAAGTAGCTATCCAACACTGGTGTGCCACTAAAGAATGTATGTCTTGGAGAAGGTGTATATCCTTTTGAATATTCTTTTCATTGATATTCAAAGGCCAAGGAAATGAGTGGGGTTCTTGAGGAAAATCACCCTCTTCTTCTTTTCTACAATTTTCTTGCATTGACTTGCACTTCTATTTATGAGTCTTTCTTTGTGCTCTCCCACCTACAAGAATAGATGGATCATAGTTTTCCAAAATCATGATAGTGGGATTTGGATTCTTACTAAGGTTAAGAATCTCCTCTGATGTGGTTGCAACTTCATCATGATGCAAGAGAGTGCAAAAATATTAAGTATGTTCATATTTCTGCATCATAATTTTCTCCTTCAATTTCCCTTGTTCACACCTAGCTGGCGGGGGATTGTCTTCCACTTCATTGGGAAGTTCATATGATGAATTCATATATGATATTTTTTCTTCTTTTGGATCTGATCCAAAAGATCCCTTATCATCATTGATAGTATCACCCTCCTCTACATTGATTTTGGGTTCACTAACAGAAAAACAAGGAGCAAATTCATTTCGTTCACAATTGTCCGGATATGCAAGTGAAGTAATTTTATCTTTACATGGATCAGATGGTTGCAAATGTACATGGCTGCTGCGAAAATAACAACTTTATTATCCATGTTCTTCACCTTATCCTCTTTATGTATATATCCTTTGGTGGCATGCTCTTCTACCAACATTTCTGGTTCAAACCCAAGCGTTGTGGCCCTGGCTTTTGCTTCTTTACGTGGATCCAAAGGTGACTGTAATTCTGATTTGTAATATCCTTTTGGATATGATACAAAATATGTCTTTCCACCCATGCATGATCCAACATCCTTATCAGGTATCTGCAGATCACCCCTAAATATTTTGGAAGTGCATTCACCTTCCTTTTCTTTTTCCATGAGGTGACTTGCACTCCACTTCATGGATATCTCCCTCTACCTCATTTCTATTCTCCTCCAAGAAACATGATACTTTTTCATCTTTAGTGGTAATCATGTCACAATATTTAGAATCTTTGTTTGAAGAAAAACCAAACAAACTCTTAAATCTTCAATATGCAGATGGCTTTGAGGAATCTTCACCTTTGGTTCTTTCTTCTTCTTTTCTCAGAGAGGTGGACCAAATTTATTCCTCTCTAGATGGACTGATTCTCTTGAAAGAATGCTCAAAATTATGCTTGGGCCATAATCCATACTTGAAAAATAAATATAATCTCTAAAAGAAATTTTTGCACAAATGTTCCTACCCAAAGCTAGATAGACCTCATAGCAGTGAGACATGTTCTCACATGCTTCAATAATATCTTCAAGTCTTTCTTAACCATTGGAGAATCAGATATGATCTCTTCTCCATTTGATGACCAATATTATTCTTCATATTCATGTTTTGTTAGGGCTCCACCAACATAGAGGATTTATTCTTCTTCATATCTTCTGCATTTTTCTTCATACTTCTCATCCTAGTCATCCTCACAGTATGACATGGATGCAAATTTCTTCACTGAGAGATTTATTTCCATAGGATGATCCAAGGAAAGAGATCTGATACCACTATAATTTCCCAAGTTTTATATGCAGACCTGAACACTAGCTAATGCTGTAGATTAATTTAACTTTTTGATATTTGAATTACATCTATTCAGTGCATCTTTAGACAAGGAAGATAAAGGTGTTTTGCTAGGAAAATTTGATGACAAGGGACTAGGAAGTGGGAAGAAACCAAGAGTAAGTTCAGAAAAATGAATTAATTTCCCTTAACACATTTATATTTGGGACCATTCAGGTTTCATATTCCTCTATGCGGAAACCTACTCCCACGCTTCTGGGACACCCAATCGTGAAACTAGGGAAATTCCTTCCATTCTTTCAACCAGGGGCTTGGGGAAAAGTGAAGAGGTGTTATCAAGCCTTCATACAGCAGAAAATAATATTTGGGAGACTTTCCAACATATCTGGATTTTTCTGGAGGGTTTAGGGAAGAATTGGGAAATTTAAGCAATTTTGGCCTAGTGAGACCCCACGCAATGGAGGATAAAAAATGACTGTATGAACCAAAATAAAATATGATACATAGTTATGTAATATGAATTTGGGTCTATCAGTGATCCATGAGAACTTATAGCACTATATTTGAGTGGACAGAACTCATTTTATAGCATAAATGGTAAAACTAGTCATTTAAAACTAACATTCTAGCTAGGGTGCAAAATAAAGCAGAGAATTCGTAATAGATTGAATTAAGTAATGTATATGAAGTATTAAAGAGAAGGTAAATATTTTTATGTGATACTAAGAAGGTAAAATTCAGGGATGGAATTATTTCAACCTGATAAATATAAATGAAATATTTATCAGCTTCTATACATCAGATAGAATTTCATAGACTGATCATTACATAAGGAGACTCCAAAATGGTGGGAAGGAGGCCAAAAATATGAACAAATAAAAGCTGAGACCATAGGTGAATCATGTGATTCACTAGATCTCTACCTGAACATGATGGACGCTGAAAAATAAGTCTTATAGGACTTCAATGGATGAACCTCAAGCGCTCCCTACCTGCAAATATAAGAGAATATGAATGAAGGAGTGGGGAAGGGAAGGTTAGGGATTCATCTCCTAAGTATCTGAGGCACATCAATAAAAAATGCATGCTCACATCAGCATAGATCAATAAACACATCAACCAAACTAAGTAAATGAGATATAATTCTCCTTTAATAGATATCTCAGTGACCTTCTTAGCAAGTAAAGGAAATAGGTGACCTGTGAGAGCAAGTCATCCTCATAGAAACCCTAACCTTAGACACATATGCACCCTCCTTCAGGAATTGGAAAGTAGGGACCCTTGTGAGTTGTTTTCCTGTCCATGCCATTCATCAAACTTGGAAAATGCACCCTACTTAGGCCCATAGTTGCTAATTTTTTCAATGACATATTTTTCTACCTTTCCTGCTTTTGTGCTAAGCCTCCAAAAGGGAAACTGCACCCTCCTTATTCAATTGTTTCCTTCTTTTCCCTATCACATATTTTATGCCTTTTCTTCTTTTGAGACTAAGTCTCAAAAATGAAACTACGCCCTCGTTAGTCAATTGTTTCCTACTTTTATTATGACAACTTTTGTCATAGCTTTTGGGCACTTTCCCTTTTCTCTTTGACTGCTTTTGTCATAGAGTTTCCACTTTCTTAATATCCTCCCTTGGCAAGTTGGATTTCCAATTGT
Organism: Pseudotsuga menziesii; assembly: GCA_001517045.1. Lineage (NCBI taxonomy): Eukaryota > Viridiplantae > Streptophyta > Pinopsida > Pinales > Pinaceae > Pseudotsuga > Pseudotsuga menziesii. Next base: position 552,705 of record LPNX010050072.1, read on the forward strand.
GCCTGACATGGAAATCTCAAACCCACATATTATTTACATAATAAATATTAATGATATATAAAAATTAAATACATGCCTAAATAATGTTTATTTGGAAACATTCTCCTAGGCTAATTACTTAATGCCTTGTAAATAATGTTTGGATAAAATTCCCTAGGTTAGGTAATTAATGCATATTTGAACCCCCAATGTGTTTCCCATGGTCAACACCTTTTATGTCCAAAAATATGGGGACATGAAAGTCCTCCCCTCCCACATCTACTTTTCCTCAAGCAGAAGCACTCCAGAGTGCTGCAAACTTGTCCACCATGTAGGAGAACTATAGCTTGAACTCATGTGGAAAAAATAAGTTGACTTCCTCCATTAAGCCATCATGTAAAGTTTCTAAAAAAAATCAATTCCAGGGTCTCAGTGCTTGCATTGCACTCCCTTCAGTGAGAATGCCTTCCAACACCACTTATCAGAAAAAATTATGTCTTGATCCCATTTCCTTGACTATAAGTATCCAAAAATTAGTATCCACCATAAAAAATTATCATCACATGAAATGATATTCATGATGTGGGAATCATACCAGTGCACTAAAAATTGGAAATTATCCATGTGAAATTGGAAATTTGTATGATTTTCCCACACAACATAAAGTTCCTTATGTGTTTGATGCACATCAGCATTGAATCTCACAATTGTGTTGTTGCAATGACAAATGTGTGAGTCCCATTTCCAAACCCAATGAGTATAGGAATCATCCAACCAACAAGTATTCCCAAACTTCTCACAATAAGATGATGCATCACAATTATCTCCAAAAATGCAAGAAGGAAAAGCAAGTAAGTGTCCCCTCATCCAACCTGAGAAGGTACTAACAATCCAACCAAAAGGTGCATGTGAACACTTCCACTCGCTCAACCCTCTACCACTCATCAAAGGGTACAAGAATCCATCCAACAGTGTGGATTTCTGTTGGTTCTGGAGCCTGATATTCCATATCCAAAGATATTATTCGGCTCTGTTTGTACGCAAGGTTTACTGTACACTCGTTCCCCCACCTTGGGGTTCGGGGGCAACGCTCTTGAGAATGGGGGTTCAGGGGAACCTCCCTTGAGAAGTGGAGGTTCGGGGGTGAATCCCCCAAAAACATTTTATGGGATTTTTGTTGGCCAACAGTTTTGCGGACCCATGGTATTGGGTTAACCATAGTATTTTCCCATGGTATTTCCCCTATAAAAAAAGCATTGTAATACAACTGGGTATGGTATTGTATTGTATTGTAGCGTTGTAAACAATCTCTGTGATTGTGTGAGAGAGACTATGAGAGTTTGAAGAGGAAGTGCAGCGGTATTGCTACAAGTTGTATCCCTTCATATTTCTCGATGGTAATAAAAGGACTGGAAATTTCTATGTGGACGCAGCCCATCGTTTGGGTGAACCATGTTATATCTATGTCTCTCTGTAATGTGTTTAATGTGTTTTGCATCTTGTTTAATGGTTTAACTATAGAAATGTTATTGCTCTGCGGTCCTGTCTTCTAACAATTGGTATCATAGCCAAAGGGTATATTTGGCTAGTAAAATCGTATGAAAGAAGGGTTCCTGGTTCGAGTGGGAGCAATGGAAGAAGAGGGAACGTTTAGGGTCGAGAAATTTAATGGCCAAAACTATCAGTTATGGAAGATGCAAATGGAGAACTGTCTATGCCAGAAGGATCTGTACCTGCTGTTGGGTGAAAAAGAAAAACAGTTTGCAGCTATGAAGCATGAAGAATGGGAGGTTCTTGAAAGAAAGGCATTGGGAACAATATACGACTGTGCCTGGCCTCGTTGGTGGCTTTCAATATTTTAAAAGAAAAAAACAATAGTGGGTGTTATGATTGCATTGACGAAACTATACGAAAAACCCTCGGCTTCCAACAAGGTATTTTTAATGAAGCGTTTATTTAATATGAAGACGTCGGAAGGTGGATATGTTGCTGATCATTTAAATGAGTTTAATACAGTTATCGATTTGTTAAGTTCTATAAATGTGAACTGTTATGGTGATTTTAGGGCTCTTCTAATCTTGTGCTCATTTCTAGAAAGATGGAATAGCTTGGTCATAGCTGTAAATAACTTTGTCCCTAGTTCAATCACTCTTAAGTGTGATGATGTTGTTGGTGTTATTCTTAGCGAGGAAATGTGAAGAAAAGGCACAAGTGTGACATTAGGTAATGCGTTGACCATGGAGAGCAGAGAGAGACAAAAGGAGAGAGGAAAGATCCCAGGTAACCGTGGCAAGTCTGGAAAGGGAAGATCCAAGTCCAGATTCAGAAAATAAGAGTGCTAGAATTGTGGTAAGAAAGGACACCAAAAGAAATACTACAAAGCACCAAAGAAGAAAGGTGAGAGGTGACAAGAGACTACTGAGGAAGTGAATGTAGCAGGTGATGTGTTACAAGATTCATTGATTCTTTCATTATATAATACTAGTGATTACTGTGTAGTAGATTTAGGGGACTCATGTCATGCTACAACCCATAGGAAATTATTTCATGATTATGTTCAAGGTGATTTTGTACATGTTTTATTCGAGGATGATGAGCCATGTAAAATTGTTGGAAAGGGTAAGGTGTTGTAATCTCACAGATCACATAAGATTACCAATAATACATACTAAAACATAACTATAAATCAGATACAAGAGACAAGAACAGATAGGAAAACAGATTATATTATTATAATGAGTTCATACAAGGCAGAGAACTGAACTGAGTTCTTGCTTGGCTCAACAACCTAATGAATACAACTTACAAATAGTTACAAAATAACTACCTGTCGGTTCGGTGAACCGACACGACTGTTAGTTAAGTCGACTAATCTTCTAGTTCAGTTGGCCGACCGACTTAGTCGGCTAATCGACTAAGTCGGCCCATCGACTTAGTCGGCTTATAGACCAAGTCAGTCTTCATTCAAGTCGACTTCATCGACTTGCTCCTTCTACATCTCCCCCATGAACAAAACGTTTCTTCACCCCGAAGAAACAGGGCATCTTGGACATGTAATCTATATATTCTTGTGTCTCTGGACACATCTCCTTAATTAGTTTGAAATGGATGGCTAAAGGTGTACTAACTGGATTTGGATTCTGCATTCTAAACCTCTGCAACACCTTTTCTATGTACTCACCTTGAGACAACGTCAATTTGCAATTTTTTTTATCTCTTGTTATTCTCATACCAAGGATTTGCTTTGCAGCACCCAAATCCTTCAACGCAAATGATTTAGCTAGTTTTATTTTGAGCACATTTATATCCTTCATGTTATACCCTACAACAAGCATGTCATCCACATACAATAACAAGATAATATATCTTCCGTTATCTAGCCTCTTGAAATAAACACAGTGGTCAGAGTGACATCTATCATAACCTTGTTCTGTCATAAACTTATCAAATTTTAAGTACCACTTCCTTGGAGCTTGATTAAGTCCATACAAGCCCTTCTTCAAACTAAAAACCAAATTCTCCTTCCCTTTAACCTCATACCCCTGTGGATGCTGCATATAAATCTCTTCCTCCAAATCCCGATGGAGAAAGGATGGTTTTACATCTAATTGTTCAATATGCAAATCTTCTACCGCCACTAGACTTAAAATAGTTCTAATTGAAGTCATTCTAACAACAAGAGAAAATATGTCATCAAACTCTATACCTTTCTTTTGTGCAAACCCCTTTACAACAAGTCTAGGCTTGTACCGCTTCTTGCCTCCATCTTCTTCCTTCAACCTGTAAACCCATTTTTTCTGCAATGCACTTTTTTTTGCAGGAAACTTAACCAGATTCCAAGTGTATCTTCTTACCAATGAGTCCATCTCCTCATCCATGCCTTGCTGCCACTTATTTCTAGTTTCTACCTGCATTACTTCTTCATAACATTCTGGTTCACCGAAATTAGTCATCAATAAATAATATAGTGAAGAAGAGAATCGTTCAGGAGGTCTACTTAACCTGATATATTTTCTTACAGTTGCAGGAGTTTCAGGTACCTGTTGTTTCTCTTGATTTTTGGGTGCCTTTGGAACTTCATTTTCTTTTATTTCATCAAGCACTGTGTACTTTGTGTTTTCATTTTCCTCTTTCTTTCCCTGCAACTGATCTTTGTACATGACCTTTTCATTGAATACTAAATCTCTACTCCTAATTATTTTTTCATTTTTCATAATCCCACAAAGGATAACCAAAATCATCAACCCCGTATCCAATAAAGGTACATTTCTTGGAGTTAGCCTCGAGATTTGTTATATCATCTTTATCAATATGGAAAAATCCTTCACAACCAAAAGTTCTAAAAAATGAGTATTTTACCTATTTACTTGTCCATGCCTCCTCTAGAATCCCACCATCCAAATCACTTGAAGGCCCTATATTTATTAAATAAACAACAGTGCTTACAACATCATCCCAAAACTATAAGGGAAACCATGCATGTAATCTCATACACCTTGCATGTTCCATGATTGCTTTGTTCATCCTTTCTAACACACCATTCTCTTGTGGTGTTCCAGGGACTGTCTTCTCTCTTTGAATCCCATTGTACGAATAGTAACTATCAAACTCCTTACTGCAGTATTCACCTCTATTATCAGATCTAAGACATTTCAACATTTTTCCTGTCTCATTCTTAGCCAAATATTTTCACTTCTTAAAAGTATCAAACACATTATATTTATGTCTAATGAAATCAACCCAAGTTTTTCTAGTTGCAGCATCAATAAAAGTAACATAATAATGAGATCCACCAAGAGATTGTACTTGAGCTAGTCCCATACATTTGTATGGACAAGCTCTAAATTTTCACTCTTTTTTTTTTCCCAACCTTGAGAAATCTAACTCTCTTCTATTTTCCATAAACACAATTCTCACAGAATTCCAAACTTACCTGCTTCATATATGGAAGCAGTTTCCTTGAGTGGAGAATCTGCATCCTCTTCTCACTCATGTGGCCAAGCCTATGATGCCACAAAACTGCACCTGTTTCTGTTGAGGCTATAGATATAGAATAATCAGTATTATGAGAACATAAATATAACGTACCTACCCTATCTCATTTTTCTATTAACAATGATCCTTTAGTGATATTCCACCACTTTTTCTCCAAACGTAGACAAGCAACCGCTATCTCCTAGTTTCCCTGTTGAGATCATAGAAAGAATGTGCCTTACATATTTTATCATCCATTCACTTCCATTATCTAACTTAATACGTACCTTATGTTGTAATCTCACAGATCACATAAGGTTACCAATAATACATACTAAAACATAACTATAAATCAGATGTAAGAGACAAGAACAGATAGGAAAACAGATTATATTATTATAATGAGTTCATACAAGGCAGAGAACTAAACTGAGTTCTTGCTCCTCAACAGCCTAATATATACAAGTTACAAACAGTTACAAAATAACTACCTGTCGGTTCGGTGAACCGACACGACTGTTAGTTAAGTCGACTAATATTCTAGTTCAGTTGGCACCGACTTAGTCGGCTGATTGACTAAGTCGGCCCATCGACTTAGTCGGCTGATCGACTAAGTCGGTCTTCATTCAAGTCGACTTCGTCAACTTGCTCCTTCTACATCTCCCCCACGAACAAAACATTTCTTTGTCCCGAAGAAACAGGGAGATGCAAAATCTGAAACTCTGTCAAAACCCCGACCAGTCCGACGCAATGGCACCCAAACTAACCAGAGCCGCAGCCAAGGCAAAGGAGCTGCAAGCGGAAGACACCCCCTTACTCAACCGCTTAAAGAACATAAAAATCACAAAGGATTAGGAGGGCCCCTTCCAGAAACTCTGAACAGAGATCCAAGAGTGGGCCTATGTCAACAACAGAATGACCCAGGCCACTGAGAAAGTTCGGAAGAGCTCCATCTTCAACTACCCTAATGCACCACTGATGGCAAGCTTCGGTGGGATGAAAGAAGCAGCTGTTAAGTTCATTATCAGTCATTACCACAATGGCCGATTTTACTTCGACCATCCTATTGACATCACCGGGGAGGTTATCTCCAAGCTTACGGGTCTGTCCAACCAAGGCAGCCCTGTACCTATCGGGATCAAAGACGGGTTAGTCCAAGAACTTACGGGCTCACCATCGGGAAAGAATTTCAAAGGACTGATAATCGGCCAGATTGCGACAAAGACGCCACAAATCATGGCTAAAATCATAGCAATCACCCTTACATTGGCAGGTTGAGGCAGCGACCTTAAACTGGAGATGCTGGAAGCGGTCGACACAATCGCGACCGACGGTTGGATCTACCGGTGGGGAGATTATGTTGCCGACATGATCAAAACCATCTGTGAACGTTGTCAAGAGACGCGAGGTATCATCAAATTCCCTTCCCTTATTCTCTAGATTATAATGTATCATTTTTTTCCGGAAGGTAGCCCCGTCTTCCGAGAGCTGACCAAATTCCAAATGAACCGCTTTAAACCTTTTTCACAAAAAGGAACCTTGCATGAGCTGGCATAGGGAAAATTCTTCCTGGAAAAATGGTTCCAGCAATTGAGGGTTTGAACGACGAGGTGGAGGGTGCCCCAGAACATCCGATGAAACCTCCCTGCTGAGTCTCATATCGAGTTGGAACTTGATCATACATCAGTATGGTACATGCGAGGTCAGGACCCCAAAGCACAGGACCTCGAATACTATCCAACGGTCGAGCATATTTTCCGAGAGTTGACCAGACAAGCGCAGACCAAGATACCAATTCTAGAGGCTTCCAAACAGGTCGACTTCTCCATCATAGAGCTGCTCACCGACCAGGAAAAAGAAAAGGACTACGAGTTAAATTTATACATCAGCACATTTATGTCAGAGGACACCCCGACCGTACCCACTAGTTGAGTACACATCATTGTCAAACCTTCCAAGATGCCATATCTGTTCTTGGAAGCTTGATTTATTCCATGGTGTGCACAAGAATAGATATTGCACATGCAGTGGGAGTTGTGAGTAGGTATATGAATAATCTAGGTAAAGAGCATTGGAAATAAGTACAGTGGATTCTTAGGTATTTGAGAGGTACCACTTCTCATGCATTATGTTTTGGAGATTCAGACAATGTTCTATAGGGATATGTTGATGCAGATATGGCTGGTGATAAAGAAAGCAGGAGGAGCACCACATGGTATGTGTTTACTGTGGGTGAAAAAATAGTAAGTTGGATTTCAAAACTGCAATAGGTTGTTGCACTTTCAACAATGGAAGCATAGTATGTTGCTGCTACAGAAGCTAGTAAGGAGATGATTTGGTTGCATAGGTTCATGGAGGAATTGGGTAAGAAGAAGGAGAATAACAGGAGTTATAGTGACATCTAGAGATATTATTCAGCTATTTTTTTTGTTCCCCAGGTTTACTATACACTCATTCCCCCACCTTGGGGTTCATGGAATCGCCCTGAAAAAGGGGGTTTAGGGGCAACACCCTCGAAATAGAGGGGTTCGGGGGAACCTCCCCCAACAATGGGGGTTTGGGGGCAGCTCCCTTGAGAAATGGGGGTTCAGGGGCGAAGCTCCCGAGAAATGTTTTTGGGATGTTTTTTGGCCAACATTTTTGTTGACCCATCGTATTGGGTTAACCGTAGTATTTTCCCATGGTATTTTACCTATGAAATAAAAGCATTGTAATACGATTGGGTATGGTATTGTATTGTATTGTAGCATTGTAAACAATCTATATGATTTTGTGAGAGAAACTGAAGAGGAAGTGCAGTGGTATTATTGCAGGTTGTATCCCTTCATATTTCTTGATGGTAATAAAAGAACTGGTAATTTATGTGTGGACGTAGCCCATCGTTTGGGTGAACCACGTTATATATGTGTCTCTCTGTAATGTGTTTAATGTGTTTTGCATATTGTTTAATGATTTAATTGTATAACTTTTATTTCTCTACGATGTTGTTTTCTAACAATTTCCTCCACCAACACCACCTTATGCAAAATATTTTTCTCATAAAATCTTCTTGGAAGTTTGATTTCTCAAATTCCTTCCACTGCTCATGAGAAGAAATCTTTCTGCAAGAAGACTCCATGTGTGACATGTACTCTTCCACCCAATTCATATGTGGCTAAATAGAATCAAGTGGCAACAATATGTTCATATATGGATGTTGGGAGTATGATGGTGCATTCAACAAGTCATCATGAACACCTAGGAAAGCCTCTAGCTCTTGCTCTTGAACCAACAAGGAAAATTCATTTTCCCAATTTTCATCCCCACTTGATGAGGAGTAAATAGAAGTGTGGGTAGAAATTTGAATCAGATCTATGAAATAATCATCCACACAACTTATGGCTGCCCCATTTTCATCTTCATTTGACTCTTTCATGGGGAAGAGGTTCTTTCCATAAAACAATTCCATATTTTTCTGGAAAATACCAAGTTCTTGGTTCCCATCAAACTTGTCTACACAGTCCTCAAGCACCTGCGAACCCAAGTGCATATCATGAGATTCATCCATATTTTCAAGAATGAAATCAGCCTTGTGAAGATGATTGATTGGTGTGTAGGACGGTAGGTAAGATATTTGCAACTTCTCATGAAGTTTCTCTATCTCCATCTATGATTCTTGGAGTACACATTGAGTGCTCTTCAAGGTATCTTGGGTGGTCAACAACTCTTGTGTGAGGTTTTGAATTTAATGTTCATCCTTGAAGGATTCTCCATGAAACACATCATAAATATCAATCAAATAATCTCTACCAGAAAGCAATTGTAAGAATTATCCTTGTATTGTAGACAATGCCTTCCGCATCTCCTCCTTGGCTTCAAGAGAAGATTGATATTCCAATGAAGCAGCTATCCAACACTAGTGTGAAACTAAAGAATGTGTGTCTTGGAGAAGGTGTAAATCCTTTTGAATCTTATTTTCATCCATATTCAAAGGCCAAGGAAATGAGTGGGGTTCTTGAGGAAAATCACCCCCTTCTTCTTTTCTACAATTTTCTTGCAGTGACTTGCACTTCTCTTTATGAATATTTCTTTCTGGTTTCCCACCTGCATGACTAGATGTATCATAGATGTGCAAAATTGTGATAGAAATATTTGGATTCTTACTGAGGTTAAGACTCTCTTATGATGTGGCTGAAACTTCATCCTGATGCATGAGAGTGAAAAAATCAGAATTGTGTTCATCTTTCTGCATCATATTTTTCTCATTCAATTTCCCTCGTTCACACCTAGTTGGTGGGAGCTTGTATTCCACTTCATTGGGAATTTCAGATGATGACTTCATATCTGATATTTTTTATTCTTTTGGATCTAATCCAAAATATTCCTTATCGTCATTGACATCATCACCCTCGTCTGCATTGATTTTGGGTTCACTAATACAGAAACTAGGAGCAAATTCATCTCCCTCACAATTCTTCCTTCATCTTGCAGTCCTCATATGCAAGTGAAGTATTTTTATCTTTACATGGATCAGATGGTTACAGGTGTACATGGATTCTTCAAAAACAATAACTTTTATTATCCATATTCTTTACCTTCTCCTCTTTCTGTACAGATCCTTTGGTGGCCTTCTCTTCCACCAAAACTTTTGGTTCACACCCAAGCGCTGTGGCACTGTCTTTTGCTCTTTTAAGTGGATCCAAAGGTGACTGTAATTATGATTTGTAATATCCTTTTGGATCTGATACAAAAGGTGTCTCTCCACCAATACATGATCCAACATCCTTATCAGGGATCTGAATATCACCCATAAATATTTTGGAAGTGCATTTACCTTCCTTTTCTTTTTCCATGTAGTCACCTTGTCGTGACTTGCAATCCACTTCAGGGATATCTGTCTCTACCTCATTTCTATTATCCTCCAAGAAACTTGATAATTTTTCATATTTAGTGGTACTCATGTCATAATATTTATAATCTCTATTTGAAGAAAAACCAAACAAACTCTTAAATCTTGAATATGCAGTTGGCTTTGAGGAATCTTCACCTTTGGTTCCTTCTTCTTCTTTTATCAGAGAGGTGGAACAACTTGGTTCCTCTCTAGATGGATTTATTCTCTTGAAATAATAATCATAATAATTCTTGGGAAAGAATCCATACTTAAAATAAATATAATCTCTAAAAGAAATGCATGCACAAATATTCCTACCCAAAGCTAGATAGTCCTCATAACAATGAGACATGTTCTCACATGCTTCAATAATCTATGTCAAGTCTTTCTTAACCATTAGAGAATCAAATATGATATCTTATCCATATTATGACCAATAGTATTCATCATATTCATTTTTTTCTAGGCCTCCATGAACATAGATGATTTCTTCTTCTTCATATCTTCTGAAGTATTCTTCATACTTCTCATCAAAGTCATCCTCATAGCATGGCATAGATGCAAATTTATTCACTGAGAGATTTATTTCCACAGGATGATCCAAGAAAATATATATGATACCACTATAATGTCCCAATTATGATACGAATACCTGAACACTAACTAATGCTGCAAATTAATTTAACTTTCTGATATTTGAATTGCATCCATTCAATGCATCTTCAGACAAGGCAGATAAAGGTGTTTTTCTAGCAAAATTTGCAGAAAAGGGAGTAGGCAGTGAGAAGAAACCAATATTAAGTTCATAAAAATAAATTCCTTTCCCCTAACACATTTATATTGAGGACCATTCAGGTTTCAGAGTCCTCTATGCGGAAACCTACTCCCACGCTTCTGGGTCACCCAACCGTGAAACTAGGGAAATTACTTCCATTCTTCCCACCAGGGGCTTATGGAAAAGTGAATAGGTGTTAGAAGGAACTCATAAATCATATAATATTATTTGGGAGAGTCTAAAATATATCTGGATTTTTTTGGAGGGTTTAGGGAAGAATTGGGAAATTTAGGCAATTTTGGCCTAGTGAGACCCTATGCAATGGAGGATCCCAAATGACTGTATGAACCAAACTAAAATATTATCCATAGTTATTTAAAATTTAATTTGGGTCTTCCAGTGATCCACGAAAACTTACAGAACTGGATTTGAGTGTACATAACTAATTTTATAGCATAAATGGTAAAACTAGTATTCTAGCTAGGGTGCAAAATAAAGCAGATAATTCATAACAGATTGAATCCATTAATGTATATTAAGTATGAAATATATTAATAACACTTCAATTAACATATAAAACCCTTCAAATAATTCCAACAACCTTTTATTATTCCTTATTGCACTAGATTGCTCAATTTTCCCCATTACAATGACAAATCAAGCTTTTTATGTGAAACTGAGAAGGTAAGATTTAGGGACATAATTATTTAGACTTTGTAAATATAAATTAAATATTTATAAGCTTATATACATTATATATAATTGGGTATACTTACCGTTACATAAGGATACTCCAAAATGGTGGGCAGGAGGCCAAAAATATGACCAGAGAAAGGTTGAGAGCGTAGGTGAAGCATGGGCTTCACTGGAGATAGACCTGAACATGATGGAGGATGAAAAATAATTCTTATAGTACTTCAATGGCTGAACCTAATGTGATCCATACTTTCTAATAGAAGAGAATAGGAATGAAGGAGTGGGGAAGGGAAGGTTTGGGGTTCATTTCCCAAGTAGTTGAGGCATATCACATAGAAATGCATGCTCACATAAGCATAGATCAATAAAATGAGTAAATTAGATATAATTATCCTTTAATATATATCTGGGTGACCTTCTTAGAAATTAAAGGAAATAGGTGAACTGTGAGAGCAAGTCATCCACATAGAAACCCTAACCTTAGCCACATATGAACCCTCCTTGAGGAATTAGAAAGTAGGGACCCTTGTGAGTTGTTTCCCTGTCCATGTTATTCATCAAAATTGGAAAATGTTCCCTAATTAGGCCCATAGTTGCTACTTTATGAATGGCAGCTTTTTCTGCCTTTCCTTCTTTTGTGTTAAGCCTCCAAAAAGGAAATTGCACCCTCCTTAGTCAATTGTTTCCTGCTTTTCCCTATGATAGATTTTATGACTTTCCTTCTTTTGAGATAGAGTCTCAAAAGGGAAATTTATCCCTCCTTAGTCAATTGCTGGCTTTTATTATGACATATCTTGTCATAGCTTTTGTGCACTTTCCCTTTTCTCTCTGACTTATTTTGTCATAGAGTTTCCACTTTCTAATCTCCTCCCTTGGAAATTTGGATTTCCAATTGTGCCTGACATGGAAAGCTCAAATCCACATGTTATTTGCACAATAAATATAAATGATAGATAAAAATTAAATACATGCGTCAATAATGTTTATTTAGCAACATTCTTCTAGGCTAATTAATTAATGCCTCATAAATAATATTTGGATAAAATTCCCTACGTGAGGTAATTAATGCATATTTGACCCCCAAATGTGTTGGTCATGGTCAACACTTTTATGTCCAAAAATATGGGGAAATGACAGTCCTCCCCTCCAAATCTTCTTTTCCTCAAGAAAAGGCACTCTAGAGTGCTGCAAATTTGTCCACCATGTAGGAGAACTGGAGCATGAACTCATATACAAAAAAATATTTGACTTGCTCCATCATGCTAGCTTGTAAATTTTCTAATGAAAAAAAGAAATTCCAGGTTCCCATTGCTTACATTGCACTCCCTTCACTGAGAATTCCTTCCAACACCACTTATCATACAAAATTATGTCTTGATCCCATTTCATCAACTATAAGTATCCAAACATTAGTATCCACCATAAAAATTTATCATCACAACAAATGATATTCATGATGTGGGAATCATACCACTGCACTGAAAATTGGAAATTCTCAATGCAAAATTGGAAATATGTGTGATTTCCCCACCCAACATAAAGTCCCTTATGTACTTGATACACATCAGCATTGAATCTCACACTTATGTTGCTGCAATGACATATATGTGAGTCCCATGTCCAACCCCAATGAGTATAGGAATCATCCAACCAACAAGGATTTCCAAAATTCTCACAATAAGATGATACATCAAAATTATCTCCAAAAATGCAAGAAGGAAAAACAAATAAGTGACCCCTCATCCAACCTTAGAAGGTACTGACACTCCAACTGAAAGGTGTATGTGAACACTTCCAGTGGCTCAACTCTTTGCCACTTGTCAAAGGGTACAACAATCCATCCAACTATGTGGATTTCCTCCACCAAGACCACCTTATGCAAGATATTTTTCTCATCAACTCTTCTTGAAAGTTTGCTTGCTGAACTACCTTCCACTGCTCATGAGCAGAAATGTTTCTACAAGAAGACTCCATGTGTGACATGTAATCTTCCACCCAATCCATATGTGGATGAATGGAATCAAGTGACATAAATATTTTCATATATGGCTGCTAGGAGGGTGATGGTGCATTCAACCAGTCATCATGAACACCTAGGAAAGCCTCCAGCACTTCCTGTTGCACCAACAAGGAAAATTCCTTCTCCCAATTTTCATCCCCACTCGACGAGGCCAAAATAGAATTGTGGGTAGAATTTTGAATCATATCTCTGAAATACTCATTCAACCAGCTTATGGCTTTCCCATCTTCATCTAAATCTGAATATTTCATGGGTAAGAGGTTCTTTCCATAAAACAATTTTAGTTTTCTTCTGAAAAGGACCAAGTGCTTGGTTGTCATCAAAGTTGTCTACAAATTCCTCAAGCACTTGCGAACCCAAGTGCATCTCAGGATCCAACATCTCATGATTATCCTCCATCTTTTAAAGAATTAAATCATCCTTTTGAATATGGTTGAATGATGTGTAGGAGGATAGGTAAGATCTTTGCAACTTCTCATGAAGTTTCTCTATCTCCATTTTGGATTCTTGGAGTGCACATTGAGTGCTCTTCAAGGAATCTTGGGTGGTCAACAACTCTTATGTGAGCTTGCAAATTTTGTCTTAATCCTTCAAGGATTCTCTATGAAACACATCATCAAGATCAGTCAAATCATATATATCAGAAAGAAATTGTAAGTATTCCCCTTTTATTATAGACAATTCCTTCCACATCTCCTCCTTCGATTCAAGAGAAGATTGATATTCCAATGAAGCAGCTATCCAACACTAGTTTTCCAATAAATAATGTGTGTCTTGGAGAAGATGTAAATCCTTTTGAATCTTATTTTCATCCATATTCAAAGGACAAGGAAATGAGAGGGGTTCTTGAGGAAAATCACCTCCTTCTTCTTTTCTACAATTTTCTTGCAGTGACTTGCAGTTCTCCTTATGAATCTTTCTTTCTACTTTCCCACCTGTAAGACTAGATGGTTCATAGATTTCCACAATGGTGATAGTGGGATTTGGATTCTTACTGAGGTTAATAATATCCAACTATGTGGCTGCAACTTCATCATAATGCAAGAGTACAAATATATGAATTGTGTTCATCTTTATACGTCATATTTTTCTCCTTCAATTTCCCTTGTTCACACCCAACTGGTGGGGGTTTGTCTTCCACTTCATTGGGAAGTTCATATGATTAATTCAGATATGATATTTTTTCTTCTTTTGGATATGATCCAAAATATCCCTTATCATCATTGATAGTATCACCCTCCTCTTCATTGATTTTGGGTTCACTAACTTAAGAACTAGGAGCAAATTCATCTCCCTCACAATTGTCCTTCATCTTGTAGTGCTGATATGGAAGTGAAGTCTCATCAAACCTGTCTACAGAGTCCTCAAGCACCTGCAAACCCAAGTGCATATCATGATATTCCTCCATCTTTTCAAGAATGAAATCAGCCTTGTGAATATGGTTGAATGGTGTGTAGGAGGGTAGGTAAGATCTTTGCAACTTCTAATTAAGTTTCTCTATCTCCATATTGGATTCTTGGAGTGCACATTGAGTGTTGTTCAAGGAATATTGGGTGGTTAACAAATCTTGTGTGATCTTGCTAATTTTTTCTTCATCCTTCAAGGATGCTCCATGCAACACATCATAAATCTCAATCAAATCATCTCCATTAAAAAGCAATTGTAAGAATTCCCCTTGTATTGTATACAATTCCTTCCGCATCTTCTCCTTGGCTTCAAGAGAAGATTGATCTTCCAATTAAGAAGCTATCCAACATTGGTGTCCCAGTAAAGAATTTGTTTCTTTGAGAATTTGTAAATAATTTTGAATATTATTTTCATCCATATTCAAAGGAAAAGGAAATAAGTGGGGTTCTTGAGGAAAATCACCCCTTTCTTCTTTTCTACAATTCTCTTGCGGTAACTTACACTTCTCTTTATGAATATTTCTTTTTGCTTTCCCACCTGCAAGACTAGATGGATCATAGATTTCCACAATGGTAATAGTGGGATTTGGATTCCTACTGAAGTTACGAGTCTCCTATGATGTGGCTGAAACTTCATCATAATGCAAGATAGTGAAAAAATCTGAATTGTGTTCATCTTTCTGCATCATATTTTTCTCCTTCAATTTCCCTTGTTCACACCCAGCTGGTGGGGGCTTGTCTTCCACTTCATTGGGAATTTTAGATGATGAATTCATATCTAATATTTTTTCTTATTTCAGATCTGATACAAAATATCGACGATCATCATTGACAGTATCACCCTCCTCTGCATTGATTTTGGGTTCACTAACAGAAAAACTAGGAGCAAATTCATCTCCCTCAAGATTGTCCTTCATCTTGTAGTCCTCATATAAAAGTGAAGTAATTTTATATTTAGTTTTTCATATTTAGTGGTATTTATGTCACAATATTTAAAATATCTATTTTAATAAAACCCAAACAAACTCTTAAATATTGAATATGCATATGGTTTTGAGGAATCTTCACCTTTGGTTCATTGTTATTCTTCTTTTCTGAGAGAGGTGGAACAAATTGGTTCCTCTCCAGATGGATTTATGATCTTGAAAGAATGCTAATAATAATTCTTGGGTGATAATCCATACTTAAAATAAATATAATATCGAAAATATTTTTTTCACAAATCTTCCTACCCAAAGCTAGATAGTCCTCGTAGCAGTGAGACATGTTCTCACATGCTTAAATAATCTCTGTCAAGTCTTTCTTAACCATTGGAGAATAAGATATGATATCTGTCTCTTCATCTGATGACCAATAGTATTCATCATATTCATGTTTTGGTAGGCCTCCATCAACATAGAGGATTTCTTCTTCTTCATATCTTATGCATTATTCTTCATACTTCTCATCATAGTCATCCTCATAGTATGACATGGCTGCAAATTTCTTCATTGAGATATTTATTTCCACAGGATGATCCAAGGAAAGAGATATGATACCACTAGAATGTCCCAAGTCTATAATGCAGAAATGAACACTAACTAATTCTGCAAATTAATTGAACTTTCAGATATTTGAATTACATACATTCTGTGCATCTTCAAATAAGGCAGATAAAGGTGTTTTGATAGGAAAAATTGTAGACAAGGGAGCAGGAAGTAGGAAGAAACTAACGGTAATTTTATAACACTGAATTCCTTGCCTTTGACACATTTATATAGGGGACCATTTAGGTTTCATAGTCCTCTATGTGGAAACCTACTCCCATGCTTCAGGGTCACCCAACCGCGAAACTAGGGAAATTCCTCCCGTTCTTCCGACCAGGGGCTTGAGGAAAAGTGCAGAGATATATTAAGAAATTAATACATTATAAAATATGATTTGGGAGAGATTCCAACATATATGGAGTTTTCTGGAGGTTTTCGAGATGAAATGGGAGTTTAGGCAATTTTGGCCTAGTGAGGCCCTGCACAATGGAGGATCCCAAATAACTGTCGAACCCAACTAAAATTAGGTCTAGAGATATGTATGGTATGGTGATTTTTTCAGTGATCCAAATGAACTTACATAACTATATTTTAGTGGACAAAACCCATTTTATAGCAGAAATGGTAAACCTAGTCATTTAAAACTAACATTCTAGCTAGGGTGCAAAATAAAGCAGAGAATTCGTAACAGATTGAATTCAGTACTGTATATGAAGTATGAAAGAGACTTATAACACTTAAATGAACATATTAAATCCTTAAAATCATTCCCACAACATTTTCTTATTCCTTATTGCATTAGATTACTCAATTTTCCCCATTACAATGACAAATCAAGCTTTTTGTGTGAAACTGAGAAGGTAAACTTCAGGGACATAATTATTTCGACCTAATAAATATATATGACATATTTATTATCTTATATACATCATATATAATTGTATATACTGACCATTACATAAGGAGACTCCAAACGTTTTGGTAGGAGGCCCAAAATATGACTAGAGAAAGGCTGAGAGCTTAGGTGAAGCATGGGATTCACTGGAGCTTGACCTGAATGTGATGGAGGCTGAAAAATATGTATTATAGGAATTAAATGGATGAAACTCAAGTGCTCCATACCTAAAAATATAAGAGAATAGGAATGAAGGATTTGGGAAGGGAAGGTTTAGGGTTCATCTCCCAAGTATCTGAGGCACATCACTCAGAAAGGAATGCTCACATAAGAATATATCTATAACACATCAACATAACCGAGTAAATGAGCTCTAATTATACTCTATATCTCTAGGTGACTTGCTTAGAAATTAAAGGCAATAGCTGACTTGTGAGAGCAAATCATCCACATAGAAACCCTAACCTTAGCCACATATGCACCCTCCTTGAGTAATTGGAAAGTATGGACCCTTGTGAGTTGTTTCCCTGTCCATGTCATTCATCAAACTTGGAAAATGCACCCTCCTTAGGCCCATAGTTGCTCATTTTGTTAATGAAAACTTTTTATGACTTTACTGCTTTTGTGCTAAGCCTCTAAAAAGGAAACTGCACCCTCCTTAGTCAATTGTTTCCTGCTTTTCCCTATGAAAAATTCCCATACCTTCCTTCTTTTGAGACTGAGTCTCAAAAAGGAAACTGTGCCCTCCTTATTTAATTGTTGTCTACTTTTATTATGACATCTTTTTCATAGCTTTTCATCAATTTCCCTTTTCTCTCTAACTTCTTTTTTCATAGAGTTTCCACTTTCTTAATCTCCTCCCTTGGAAAGTTGGCTTGCCAATTGTGCCTCAAATGGAAAGCTCAATTCCACATGGTATTTTCACAATAAATATTAATAATAAATAAAAATTAAATACATGCCTCAATAATGTTTATTTAGCAACATTCTCCTAGGCTAATTAATTAATTCCTCATAAATAATATTTGAATAAAATTCCCTATGTGAGGTAATTAATGCATATTTGACACCCCAATGTGTTGGGCATGGTCAACACATTTTTTTTCCAAAAATATGGGGACATGAAAGTCCTCCTATCCCAAACCTGCTTGTCATCAAGCAAAATCACTCCAAAGTGTTGCCAATTTGTCCACCATCTAGGAGAACTGGAGCATTAACTCATGTACAAAAAAAAATTTGAATTGTTCCACCAAGAAAACATTTAAAGTTTCTAAAAAAAACATGCAATTCTAGGGTCTCATTTCTTTCATTGCACTCCCTTTAGTGAGAATTCCTTCTAACACGACTTATTAAACAAAATTATGTCTAGATACCATTTCCTCAACTATAAGTATCCAAAAATTAGTATCCACCATAAAAATTTATCATCATATTAAATGCTATTCATGATGTGGGAATCATACCACTACACTAAAAATTGGAAATTCTCAATGCAAAATTGGAAATCTATGTGATTTCCCCACCCAACATAAATTTCCTTATTTGCTTGATGCACATCAACATTAAATCTCACAATTATGTTGTTGCAATGTCATATGTGTGAGTCACATGTCCAACCCCAATGAGTATAGGAATCATCCAACCAACAAAGATTCCCAAACTTCTAACAAAAATATGGTGCATCACAATTATCTCCAAAAATGCAACAAGGAAAAACAAATAAGTGTCCCATTATCCAAGCTGAGAAGGTATTGACACTCCAACCAAAAGGTCCATGTGAACACTTCCAATGGATAAAATATCTGCCACTAGTCAAAGGGTACAAGAATCCATCGAACTGTGCAGATATCCTCCACTAAGACCACCTTATGCAAGATATTTTTCTCATCAACTCTTCTTAGCAGTTTTCTTGCTCAACTCCCTTCCACTGTTCATGAGCAAAAAAAAATCTGCAAGAAGACTCCGAGTTTAACATGTAATCTTCCACCCAATCCATATGTGTATAAATGGAATCAGTGATGACAATATGTTCCTATATGGATTCTATGATGGTTATGGTGCATTCAACAAGTCATCATGAACACCTAGGAAAGCCTCCAGTTATTCCTGTTGCACCAACAAGGAAAATTCCATCTCCCAATTTTCATCCCCACTTGATGAGGATGAAATAGAAGTTTGGGTAGAACTTTGAATCAGATCTCCGCAATACTCATCCACCCAACTTATGGCTCCCCCATCTTCATCTTCATCTAGCTCTTTCATGGGGAATAGTCTCTTTCCATAAAACAATTCCATTTTTTTTTCTGGAAAATACCAAGTGCTTGGTTCTCATCAAACTTGTCTACCCAGTCCTCAAGCACATGCAAGCCCAAGTGAATCTCATGATCCACAATCTCCTGAGATTCCTCCATATTTTAAAGAATGCAATCATCCTTGTAAAGATGGCTGAATAGGAGGTTAGGTAATATCTTTGCAACTTCTCATGGAGTTCCTCTATATCCATGTTGGATTCTTGGAGTACACATTGAGTGCTCTTCCAAGAATATTGGGTGGTAAAAAATTCTTGTGATAGCTTGCAAATTTCTTTATCATCCTTCAAGGATGCTCCATACAACACATTAGCAAGCTCAATAAAATCATCTCTATCAGAAATCAAGTATAAGAATTCACCTTGTATTGTATACAATGTCTTCCACATCTCCTCCTTGGCTTCATGAGAAGATTGATCTTCCAATGAAGCAACTATCCAACATTGCTGTGCCACTGAAGAATGTGTGTAATACCCCAGTTTTGACCTTGTGGTATTTTGATTGTACATGGGGAAATATTGTATGGAATCAAGGCAAGGAGCTCAAGGCCAAGGTCCTACCATTGATTGATGTTTTGTGTATAGGTAATTAGGGTTGATTCCTATGGTTTATGGTTCTAAGTCAAGAATAGTATATATATATATTTGTGAATATCATGTAAAATAAAAACTAATAAAAATACCAAAACTAGCTATGCGTCACAACGTTAAAGATATGGGGGCATGATTTCACAAGGAATAGGGAGGGGGAATGTTTAACCTTGAGCTATTTGGGGAAACTCCATGTGTCAAAAGGAAACACCCAAAAACGTATGTCCATTTCCCCTTATGCACTCATGTTTCATCTTCCCTCATGTTTTGGGGAGTGGGCGATGTTTTGAACATCCATCCTTCAACGTTTTCAGTTTCTTTTTCCTCATTGTGCATGCGCAGTCCATCACCGGGATCTCAACCAAAACGTTGTGGTCAATTCAGATTATTCGCTATTCCATTTTGTGCATGCACGCAGTGCATTTTCTGGTTTTGCAAAACCATGTTTTGTTCTGTGTTGTTATCCTGTTGTTACCATCTTCAGTGTTGTTGTGCATTGGTCTCCTATGCCACAGAGGGAGTGGAAGACTGTTTTTTTGTGTTAACATTGTGGTCTACTATGTGTGTGCATATTCCTGCCCTAGTCTGAACTGGTTTGGAGTGGAATTGGATCTGAACTAGCTTGATAAACCTAGTGTAGGAAGGAACCTCACAAATAGATCTAGAGGGGCTGGTTTTCTTCTTTGCACTCCCTAAACAACACTGTAAGGGAATGCATATCCCAAGGGACTATGTAGTAGAGAAGGGCATGCTTCCTTGTGTTGGGTGTGTATATGATTTAGGATCCAAGCTTTATCTAGTGAAGGTGTCCACAACTCGGTGGTTGAGCTCACTAGCTTAGCAGTTCAAGTTTTCGATTTCCTTTGCATCCTAATAAACCCACCTATTAGTTGGATTGGATGGTCCTTAATGAGAATGTTGGATTCACTGACTATAATCTGATAAACCCAGTAGTATATTGGCTTCTGTGTCTGTAGCCTAATAAACCCAACTGTGTTGGCTTGGCTGCGTTTGGTTGTATTCTTGGCTATGTGTGAGCCTGTTAGTGTTCCTTATTCCTTGTGGGAATCCTACCTAGATTAGGGGTGTCAGTGCTACTAAGAGATTGATGAGCACACTATGGTTGGGTGGAACATTGTAGCGACATAGCTAGTTGTGGGAAAAAATCTTTCAAAGATAAGTATCTCTATGTTAGTCTCTGCAAATTGTATTTGCTTCATGAAATATGATGAGCCTATTTAATGGGTTGAATTAATGAATTGATTCCATTGTATAATTGCAATTGTATGTATCTGTGTATGTTTCTTTCAATTCATTTTTAAATTAAGTTATGGGACTTAGATGGCCAAATTGGTGATGTCTTGAACGATCAAATATTCCCAAGACTTCTTCTAAGAGACTGAGTTTTTTGACATAAATATCCTTTCGTAAGTCTTCTTTCCGCAACTTGCGAGATGCGGAAACATCCTTCTGGAAATCTCTATTTCTACAGTTTTCCTTCCACAAATTTCCTTTCTGCACGCGGGGTGTGGGATGTGGGATGCGGCTTCGCAGATATCTACTTCCACAACTTTTCTTTCCAGAATGGTCTATTCCGAATGTGGGATGTGGGATGCAGGATGGAAATTTCCTTATTTCTTGCTTCTGTAGACTCAAGATTTCTACATCGTTGATTCTTGCAAGTTGATTGTCAGTCATTGATCTATTCCAAGATGCAGAATAGATTGTGACTGTCTTTTTCTATCGTGATTCTTCTCCACCATTCGATCTCCTATGATATCTTTCTTTGCAGATCGTCGAATCGATCAATGGTGGACGGGAGGGGGACGTGATAGTGTGGTGTCAGAACATGAATGTTGAAGAGTGGTTCACAACCATGCCTTGTGATTCAAAGAATGAAAAAGGTTTCGTAAGAAATTTTAATTCTGGATGATGATTGATGTATGGGTACATGACATAGTTCTATCAGAGCTGCTGGTTGCAGTGCTAGGGCCTAAACAGGACAAGTTGAACAATTAACATAGCTCATGTTGCAGCTTTGGGGTCTCAAAGGGGCCATGAGAAATTTACCTTTGTGTTCAGAGAAATTCAGTAGTCTCAACGGGGATTGGAGGGACCCAAAAGCTGAAAAATGGCAGCGCGTGTGTGCACCATATTGCACGAAAATGGAAAAGAATACCCAGGTTGTAATTTGACAGAGTTGCTGGTTGCATCATTGATATAAATGTGCCAAGGAAATTGGTTGCAGAAAGAAAACTACAACAAGAAAGAGTGATATTTAGTAGAATTGCTATACTTAGCCAACCCAATAAAATGCACCGTGACCATGATCTGATCTTGACCGTTCATGCCTGCAATAAGTGGTTGGTAAGTAATTTCTTTTGATTTATGAGTTTGTCTAACAAATTATGTTGTTAAAATATTTTGCAGAGTCATAGTGCATATTGAAAGGTTGGTCTTGGTTTGACCAAGAGGGTCAAATAAGATCAACGCCAATAATATTAATAGCATGGATGATGCACAAGATCCCTGTGGACACGGGGAGATGCTATGGGGGATGTGGAGGACCCCATTTATGTAGGAGTTTCTCACATGGGGAAGGGTATGTAATGACAGCTTACAATATCCAAGAAAATGAAATTGAAGCTGATGGGAATAGGGAACAAGAGAGTTCCCCAGATGCTACAACTACCATAAGAAGCCCGAGGGTAGAATTGCAGGGTTTCAAAGAAGAAAATAAAAGGATGATCAAGGGTTTGGTATAGAAAAACTAGATGACTTCAGTCATGCTACAGAGTTTGGAATACCTCCAAAGGAAGATAAACTCTAGGAATCAGTTAACAGAGATGTAAGGGAGTAGGATAAATTCTCACAAGAAGAATGAGAATCTTAACCCAAGGAAGAAGGGTTTTAAGCCTCATCACCTCCTCAAGCAACAAAGGAATCCATCATAAGTTGTAATTGAGCTGACCATAATGATGAGGGAAAATATAAAGGAACCACTCAAATGTTGGGGATGTGAAGGACCCCATATGTGCAAGAATTGTCCACTTACAAACAGGAATGAGGGTCAAATCCCTTGCACCCAAGAATCTGAACTGTGGGTCAGGAATCAGGGATCATTCCTAAAATTTGTACAGTGTTAGAAGACCACCAGTCAGGTCATAACTAAAATGTGGTGGAAGTTGAGGGTGATATTGTTGAACAAACTTTTTCTGTTTTGGTTGACCCTAGATCGACTCACATCTATATCACCCCTGGACTTGTTGAGATGTGAACTTTGAAGATGTCAAATCATAGAAGATCATGGTTAGTCTAGATAGCCACTGGAACTAAGAATAAAGTCAGTGAGGTGGTAAGGAAATGTCCATTGCTCATGGATGGGTTAGTCACTTGTGCAAATTTGAATGTTCTACCACTTGGATCCTATGATATACTCATTGGGATGGATTGGACAAGAGCACATAAAGCGAAGCTAGATTGTTACAACATGACTTTTGAGTACTTGGATGAAGAAGGAAACCTAAGGATTGTGAAAGGCATTCCAAAAGTGATCTCTGGAAGGAAGTCTTCAGCAATGTAGCTGAAGATGTTCTATGGGAAAATTTGCAGAGTGTACGCAACTCATGTTTTGTAGGCAGAAGAGAATGAGGATCCTAGGTTGGAGGACCTTCATGTGTTGCAGGAATTCAGAAATGTTATTCCTGATGAGATTCCAAGGCTTCCTCCAAAGAGTGACATCAATTTTAGAATTGAATGTGTGCCAGGTAAAGCATCAGTGTCCAAGACACCCTATAGGGTGAGTACACCATAAATGATAGAGCTAAAGGTGCAATTGCAAGAGTTGTTGGAAAAGAGCTATGTGAAGAAAAATGTGTCTCCTTGGGGAGCACCATTCCTAGTTGTGAAAAAGAAAGATGGTACACACAAGATGTGTATTGATTTCATACCATTGAACAAATTCATTGTGAAGAACAAGTATCCTTTTCCTAGGATTGACAACCTATTTAATCAAATGAGAAGATGAAAGGTGTTTTCCAAGATTGACTTAAGGTCTCGTTACCAGCAGGTAAGGATCAAGGATGAAAATGTTGATAATACAACCTTCAGAGTAAGGTATGGATCTTATGATGTTGTAGTGGTATCATTTGGTTTCACAAATGCACTAGCCGCATTCTTGTTCCTCATGAATAATGTTTAAGTAAGTATCTTGACAGGTTTGTTCTTGTTTCCTTGATGGCATTTTTATTTATTCGAAGAGTGAGAAGGAACATGTGGAACATTTGAGGCTGGCTTTGAAATTGCTCAGGAAGTATAAGTTGTATGCAGGTTTGAGAAAATGTGACTTCTATGAGGATATAATTCATTATTTGGGTCACCTTATCTCAGATAAAATAATATTTGGAGACCCTAAAAATATTGAGGCCATGATGAGTTGGCCTGCTCCAAGAAAGTTAACAGATATAATATTTTTTGTGGGACTTGGAGGGTATTGCAGGAAGCTCACTAAAGAAAATTATGAAAGTAAAGCAAAGCCTATGTATAGGCTGAGGAAGCCTACATGTGAGCTTGTAGTTCCATGAGGAAGTGGCCCTTGTGTGTATGGTCATGCATACGAGCAATTCTTGAAGACTTAGGTAGGCAATGAAACCCAGGAAGGAAGCTGCCATGTGCCATGAGAAGGATCTCATGACTGAGAACAAATTATAAACTTCAAATTGCAAGTCTTCTGCTAATTATGGGAGACAGTGATCTCTTGTGATGGTTTTGATGGCATGCTAACAATGGATATGCTTGTTTTCCATTACTTGATGTTTGAAGGTTCCTGTTGACTAACTATGATTGTTTGGTTGATTAAAAATTGAGCCAAGATGACATGTTGTATGTGGATGTCTAGGTTTTGGGAAGCATGCATAAGTAAGGGATGAGTACTCCCCACTTGCAAAAGCCAAACAACTTGAGGATGGCCTCATGGTTGCAAAAATAAATCCGATTTTCTGCAAGAAGCAGGATTGTGAACTCATAATTTTTTTTGAATATCATTGTTATTGATCATTTGATATTTGGGAGATCATGTATGCATGAAATAGATTTTAGAATCCATGACTAAAATTTTATGATGACAACTCATGTAAACTGCAACGCATGTGAGATGGTGAAATTATGCCTTGGAATACCTAAATTATCGGAAGGATCTGTTTGGGATACATAACTCCTCAGAAGGATGTACTAGGTGTACATGGTTCCTCGGAAGGATGTACTGGGATACATAGCTTCTCAGAGTAATTTTCTTGGAATCGGTTTGAAAACATATGATTGCAATTACTTTTATGATGACATCTCATATAAACTACATGCTTGTATGTAATGTGGGTGAGATGATGAAAATATGTACTGGATGTACATGGATCCTCGGAGGGATGTACAGGGTGTACATAGATTCTTGAAGGGATTTTTTTCTGATAGGTTTGGAAACCTATGATTGAAAATTTATAATGGCATCTAATGAAAACTGCATGTATATATGTAACACAGGTGAGACGATGAGAACATGAAAAGGGAATACATGGCTCCTTTGGAAGGATGTACTTGGGTATATAGCTTCTCCCCCCTACCATCTAGGCACCAGTATGCATACTGGGGACGACCAGGGTGTAAGATATCCGGTTAGACTTATTTTTGCACACATCCATGCTATAAGAGGATTGTCACGAGAGTGGGGGATCCGTGAAGATAATAACCCCTAGGTACTATGATTTTGGGAAGGTAAGTGTTTGAGCATTGGTAAATGTTGGGCACCCTATATGCAAGTTAATTAAAGCTAACATACAGAGTGTTCAATATAAATTGTCAACCCAAGGAAGTCTCTTATTTCAAGGATAATATGCACTATATATGCTTTAAACACTAAGTAGCTGATGCTGCAAGTAAATGATCCTACCTTCCTGTTCAGCCACACTCATCCCATAATCCATTTAATCTAATCTACTTTCTCAAGAATGTAATCACAAGTACCTCCTATGATTCTTAATCTAGGATTGAAACATTCAGGAAATAACATCTAGCATTAGAGGAATTTTGGGGTCTAAAATGGGCCTCCTAAGGAAAATAATAAAATAATAGTTAAAATAATAAAATAATGGTTAAAATAATAAAATAAT